>CAJJDO010000169.1:56727-70501 GCA_905183005.1 Paramecium pentaurelia
AATTATTCATATTTATTAAGAAACTTAAAAGAAATATTCGTTTATTTTCAGTGATACACAAACTATAAAATTATCAATAGTATGCTTTAATATCATGATAAAGTCTTTCAGTTAAGTTAGATTTATAATATCTGGGATAATGCAATATGCATAAACTACTTTGGTATCGGATTAGAAATCTTGTCTATCAAGTTAACTTTTGACCATTTTTCCTTATTTACATGTAATTAAAAACTAAAAGAATTTTATGGATTTAATTTAAAAATAAAAAGTATATATTAATGATTGTTATAATAATAACAAATAATTTTGAATATAGATTTTAATTCAATAAAATCAATAATGATCTATATAATTTATATTTGCTTTTAATTTTATATAACATATATTAAATAATAGAGGAGTTGAATTGTTTTATATAAATATTTAGATAATTTAATAAAATTTATTTTAATAGAAATACCGATAATTTAAATACTTGTGTATTAATGTAATAATTCAATATAAAAAATTAAAAAAATGATTTAATAAGCAAATTTAAAGTTAAAATGTTAAGTAGATGAGCATAAGGAAGAGATTGATTTTGTTTGTTATGATTAGTTTTGTACAGGATTTCGATTATAATGTTTTGAATGTTTTAAAAAGGGAATCCATAATAATCATATTAATGATGTCAAAAAAATAAACACTTTGATGTAATTCCTTGAAAATAATAATAAAGATTGTGATAATTTAATTGATGATCTTAATAAATATATAGAAAATGTAAATTAATCATTTTCTTAATTAAAAAGAGGAATCACAAATAAATATTCATTATTAAAAGAAAGATTAGTTAATTTGGATTCTTGTTAAATTAATGATTATTTGAATTCAACTATTTAATTAAATGAATATAAATAATCTATTTCCAAAATTATTGAAGAATAAACTAAGAATATATCTCATTCATTTAATAATTTATATTAATAATTATAATTATCATCATTTAATTATTATTAACTTGATGAAAATGATATTAAATTATCTGAAGATCTATATAAATAGGGTATTTATTTAATAATTAAGATTTTAGGTTATTAATTATATTTGGATAAAAAGTATAATGAGGCCATAGAACAATTAGATAAATCAATTTAAATAAATCCTAATAACTAGGTATCTATAAGTTGTAAAGGTATACTTAATAATCTTTATATTAATAGGTTAGTGTTTAAGGTTGTTAAATAAATTTGAAGATGCAATCACTTGGTTGGACAAAACATTAGCTATTGACCCCAAACATGTTAATTCGTTATGTAATAAAGGTATACTTAATAATCTTTATATTAATAGGTTAGTGTTTAATGTTTTTAAATAAATTTGAAGATGCAATCACTTGGTTGGACAAAGCATTAGCTATTGACCCCAAACATGTTGTTTCCTTAAGTGATAAAGGTATACTTAATAATCTTTATATTAATAGGTTAGTGTTTAAGGTTTTTAAATAAATTTGAAGATGCAATCACTTGGTTGGACAAAGCATTAGCTATTGACCCCAAACATGTTAATTCGTTATGTAATAAAGGTATACTTAATAATCTTTATATTAATAGGTTAGTGTTTAAGGTTTTTAAATAAATTTGAAGATGCAATCACTTGGTTGGACAAAGCATTAGCTATTGACCCCAAACATGTTAATTCGTTATGTAATAAAGGTATACTTAATAATCTTTATATTAATAGGTTAGTGTTTAAGGTTTTTAAATAAATTTGAAGATGCAATCACTTGGTTGGACAAAGCATTAGCTATTGACCCCAAACATGTTAATTCGTTATGTAATAAAGGTATACTTAATAATCTTTATATTAATAGGTTAGTGTTTAAGGTTTTTAAATAAATTTGAAGATGCAATCACTTGGTTGGACAAAGCATTAGCTATTGACCCCAAACATGTTAATTCGTTATGTAATAAAGGTATACTTAATAATCTTTATATTAATAGGTTAGTGTTTAAGGTTTTTAAATAAATTTGAAGATGCAATCACTTGGTTGGACAAAGCATTAGCTATTGACCCCAAACATGTTAATTCGTTATGTAATAAAGGTATACTTAATAATCTTTATATTAATAGGTTAGTGTTTAAGGTTTTTAAATAAATTTGAAGATGCAATCACTTGGTTGGACAAAGCATTAGCTATTGACCCCAAACATGTTAATTCGTTATGTAATAAAGGTATACTTAATAATCTTTATATTAATAGGTTAGTGTTTAAGGTTTTTAAATAAATTTGAAGATGCAATCACTTGGTTGGACAAAGCATTAGCTATTGACCCCAAACATGTTAATTCGTTATGTAATAAAGGTATACTTAATAATCTTTATATTAATAGGTTAGTGTTTAAGGTTTTTAAATAAATTTGAAGATGCAATCACTTGGTTGGACAAAGCATTAGCTATTGACCCCAAACATGTTAATTCGTTATGTAGTAAAGGTATACTTAATAATCTTTATATTAATAGGTTAGTGTCTAAGATATTTAAAATAATATGATAATTCTTTAACATTTCTTAATCAAGCACTGTCCATCAATCCTAACCATACTTTTAGTCTTGATTGCATTGGTATTTTTTCATTTATATTAAGGTAACTGTCTACAAGATTAAGAGAAATATTAAGAAGCTCTGATATATTATGAAAGAAAATTAAAGATTTAACCTAATGATCAATGGACCAAAAATTAAAAGGGTATTCTTATTTTCTTAATATAGAATTTTGTGAAAAGAAATTGAAAAATTGAATTCACATATAATATCATAATATCAAATTATAAATTATTTAATAATAATTACATAGTATTTTATTTTTTAACACAAATTCATAATTCATTATCAATATTAAATTAATTATAATTAAATATAATCCAAAATTGATAATTTTTTATAATTATATAAAGTATATAATTTAACAAAATTTATAAGAATTCAAAAAATTCTTCAGCTCTCAACTTTATTTTATTGAAATCACATCTAATAATTCAAATTTATAAACAATATTCATTTTAATAAGATTTAGTTTAGTAATATTTAATAAAGAATGATAGTTTTTGCATAACTAATGCCATGATGAAATTTTTCTCTATATCAAATGATCAATTTCATTTATCAGAAAGTTTTTTGAATTAAAAAAGTAATAACCAAAAATCCCCATTTATCCAATTCAGTAGTAAAATAAAAGATATTATTATATCTAAGAAAATTCATGAATTATATATATTATGATTTCAGGGTGGGATTGCCAACAAGCCTGATGAACAGTTTACTATTACTGATTCTTGTTATTTTTATTTTAGATCCTGAATGAAAACATTATGGAGCCAAAAAAAAAATTAAGAATCTTATGATAATGAAAAATTTTAAACCCCTTATTTTATAGATTCTTTATACTATTAATAAATTCAATTTTTTCAATTGTAAAAAAGTAAATTATTCAATTTAAACTATTACTTCTTAAAAAACTAGAGTTTAATTATTTGTTTAAATATATCCATATTTTATTTTATAAGGTTGTCTTTTATACCCTTCAGAGTACAAAATAAGATTTTAAAAAAAAAATTTAACCATTTAGATTATGTTATTAAATAAAAAGTATCATGTATAATAAAATATTTATTTTAGTTTAATATGATCAAGAAAGATAATTAATGGAATAATTAACGGCTTTAGATTCGTAACGGCTGGACCGGCCAATCAATTTAAGGAATTTAAATGGATTTTATGAACTGAAGTTATTCCATTGAAAATTTGTCCCGTTTGGTTGTTTCCAACTGCAAACTTAGGAAGATGGGGAAAAATAATGAAGTTACTATATCAGATTCATCAATTAGTCAATTAACTTAGTAATTGGTAGAGAGGTGAGCAATATTTGGTATTGATTTCATGGAAAAACTTGTACATAAATAAATCCAATGTTAAAGAAATTAGGAACTAAAAGAGGCAAAGCTATAAATTAAATTAATTAATTTATTTAAATGAAATTACTAATTCTGAAATTTTTGAAAAATAAAGAAATCAGCTATGTTGATATTTAAAAGTTCTATGTTTCTATTTCTTGCTTTATAGAAAACTTAATATTTTTAAAGAAGAAAGTACAATTAGCAGTAATTTTCATTTGTTTTTAGAATAAATAGAGAAACTAAAAATTTTTTAGAAAGAATTAATTGATATAACTTTTTAGGATTCTGAAATAAGGAATGATAAAGCTTTTTAGATCATAATCAAGAAATTTTCAAAACTCTTAATGGATGTTCATCTAACTCGAGGGAAATAAGATTGAATGTATATAAAATTAACAAAAATTGAATATGCTCCTAAATTAAAAAAAAAAATAAATGGACTAAATAATGGTATAAATGAACATATAATAAATAACAATATTGAATAAAATTTAATTAAACTATTTAGCAGAAAACCCATTTCTAGGTGATGAATATTATTTATACTAAAAATTAGTTATTATTTAACAATGAATCAATATAATATTAGAATCAATAAAAGTTATGAATTAATTAAGTTTTGAACTTCTTTTCAATAAACTTAACAATATTTTATACTACATAGACTTTTGTATAAAATCATACTTTTTACATTCGAATGCATTAGAGTTTTAAAGGTATTTATTAGAAAAATTAATCAAGCATTGAAGGCTAGGAAGTCCAACATATACTACTTGACAATCATTAATGATTAGTGAATTAAGGGTCAATTTTATTCTTAATTTACTACATATATTTATAATCAAAATAAATAAATTTTTTTATAATTATGATTTCCTGAAATTCATTTATTACTAAAGTTATTTTCAATTCAGAAAAGAAAAAAATTCTAGAGATAAGTTAACCATAGAAATTCAACTAAGAGAAAAGTAAAAATATTATCAATCACAACAATAAGAATTAATTTAATAAATTCTTATATTGTTTAATTTTTAGATTTATTTTGTTATTTAATTTTGGAACATTTAATCACTTTTATTTAAAAAATAAAAATTGAATCAAGTTTATTATTTTTAGTGTTTAATTTCATAAAGGTTCAATATGAATTTAACGGTGATAAAATTTAATTCTTAGCAAATTAAAATAAAAAGAGAGTATCATTAATTATACTTCAAATTCTACATAAATAACAACTATCAGTTGAATAATTTTGATGATAAACTAAAATTAAATTAATAATAAATTATACTGTATTACTGTCTAGGTGTTTAAATTTTCAAAAGAACATCAAAGTTATGCTAAGTAATATTAAAACTTTTTAAAATAAAATTAATTGAATTGATTTTATAAATCTTAATGAATATTAAGCGGATTTGATAAAAAGAAAAAATCAATTGACCTTCAATGTAATTTTTGTTTTCTGATTAATTTAAAATAGAAAAAAAATTATCAATTTTGGATTATATTTAATTATAATTAGTTTAATATTGATAATGAATTATGAATTTGTGTTAAAAAATAAAATAATATGTAATTATTATTAAATAATTTATAATTTGATATTATGATATTATATATGAATTCAATTTTTCAATTTCTTTTCACAAAATTCTATATTAAGAAAATAAGAATACCCTTTTAATTTTTGGTCCATTGATCATTAGGTTAAATCTTTAATTTTCTTTCATAATATATCAGAGCTTATTAATATTTCTCTTAATCTTGTAGACAGTTACCTTAATATTTATCAAAATATACCAATGCGATCAAGACTAAAAGTATGGTTAGGATTGATGGACAGTGCTTGATTAAGAAATGTTAAAGATTTATCATATTATTTTAAAAATCTTAGACAATCACCTATTAATATAAAGATTATTAAGTATACCTTTAATACATAACGAACTAACATGTTTGGGGTCAATAGCTAATGCTTTGTCCAACCAAGTGATTGCATCTTCAAATTTATTTAACAACCTTAAACACTAACCTATTAAAATAAAGATTATTAAGTATACCTTTATCACTTAAGGAAACAACATGTTTGGGGTCAATAGCTAATGCTTTGTCCAACCAAGTGATTGCATCTTCAAATTTATTTAACAACCTTAAACACTAACCTATTAATATAAAGATTATTAAGTATACCTTTACAACTTATAGATACCTAGTTATTAGGATTTATTTAAATTGATTTATCTAATTGTTCTATGGCCTCATTATACTTTTTATCCAAATATAATTAATAACCTAAAATCTTAATTATTAAATAAATACCCTATTTATATAGATCTTCAGATAATTTAATATCATTTTCATCAAGTTAATAATAATTAAATGATGATAATTATAATTATTAATATAAATTATTAAATGAATGAGATATATTCTTAGTTTATTCTTCAATAATTTTGGAAATAGATTATTTATATTCATTTAATTAAATAGTTGAATTCAAATAATCATTAATTTAACAAGAATCCAAATTAACTAATCTTTCTTTTAATAATGAATATTTATTTGTGATTCCTCTTTTTAATTAAGAAAATGATTAATTTACATTTTCTATATATTTATTAAGATCATCAATTAAATTATCACAATCTTTATTATTATTTTCAAGGAATTACATCAAAGTGTTTATTTTTTTGACATCATTAATATGATTATTATGGATTCCCTTTTTAAAACATTCAAAACATTATAATCGAAATCCTGTACAAAATTAATCATAACAAACAAAATCAATCTCTTCCTTATGCTCATCTACTTAACATTTTAACTTTAAATTTGCTTATTAAATCATTTTTTTAATTTTTTATATTGAATTATTACATTAATACACAAGTATTTAAATTATCGGTATTTCTATTAAAATAAATTTTATTAAATTATCTAAATATTTATATAAAACAATTCAACTCCTCTATTATTTAATATATGTTATATAAAATTAAAAGCAAATATAAATTATATAGATCATTATTGATTTTATTGAATTAAAATCTATATTCAAAATTATTTGTTATTATTATAACAATCATTAATATATACTTTTTATTTTTAAATTAAATTACAATAATAATCATACAATTATATACGATAATTATTTGAATTTATATTACATCTATTAAAATACTAATAGTAAAAAAGTTTTCATATTCTTACCTAAATTAAAATGATCACAAAAAGGCTAATTATGAAATTCATGATTGAATTCAAACAAACATAAATAATAAATACTTTTTCTATGAAAATGATCTATCTTGTTTCACATAATTTAATAGCTCCATAAATTTTATTTATCTTTAAATTAATTTGAGGAATAAAATTAATAACTCTAATTCAGATTTAAAGATTTTTGAATACCAATTAATAATGATACTATGTCTTTCTTCAATAGAGTAATTAAAAATTGAAAAGAATGTATTTAAGTTTGCAAATATTAAACAGATTCAAGGCTCAAATAATTAAATGAGATTTCTAAAATCAATTATTCAAAGTTATTTGATTATTTTTGTTTAAAATATAGCTTTTTATCTATTTTTTCTTCGTTAATGATATTAACCCTAATAATATTATAATTTTTGATTTGATTAAGATCATAGCAAATCTTTTGTTATTAAAAGTAAACAAAAATAAAATAAATTTAATATGCTTTTAATTCCCTTAAAAAAGTTCACTTGTTATAAAAAAAATTTTTTCAATTTTTAAATAGGTCTGATTTCAATTTGGAGAGTAATTTATGGGCAAAATTTGAGAAAATAATTCTAAGAAAATGCTATTTTGTACCATGCACATGATTTAAAGCATCAGATTCCATTTTTTCAAATTACTCCAATAATTGCAGTTCTATTAGATTAAATATTTTCTTTTCTTCATAAAGCTAAACTTAAGAACTTACTTATTAAAAAAATTAATTTACTCTATGATATCATTATAATACAATTTCAATTTCCTTTTTTTTCTTTAACACTTTCTTTGAGTATTCTAAAATAATATTTCTAAATAATTTTCTATGAATGAGAACCAAATAAATATTATATTTTTAAGTTACTTAAAAGTTATTCATCTTTAAGTATCATGAATCTAGAAAGTTGAAATCATTTAATCAATAGTAATTCGGATCATTATTTCAATTATCAATATTATAGGAAGCTTCTTAATTCTTGAAATATTGCTATTTTTAAATTACTAGTTAATAATCCCTTTTTTGATTGTATCAGATACATTTATGAATATTATATATTTTCAAAGGAAAAAAGAGCTAACTTAAATTAAGAGTAAAACGGAGTTTATATTATTTTTTGGGGCCCAGTTGGCTTGTGAAATAGGAGCTTTTCTATAAAAAAGTATAGAGGAATGGCAATACATTGAGATATATTTGATTTTTGATTAATGATTGATATATGAATTAAGTGCACTTAATTCTGAATACTATATAAAATTAGAGTAAAATAATTTACAATAATATCTAGGTTCGGTAATTTATTTAAATCACGATTAATAACATTTCAATTTTTGTACCTTCTTTATGAAATAAATCTTATTACTCAATAAAATCATATTATTTTGAATCAACTTTTATTATAAATGAAAATAAATAGTAATCTTCTTATTTTATTAAATTTTTCAATCAGTTTTACTCTTCTTGCTTTAATTTTGATATTATCAAAAACTAACATCATACTTCAAGCTTTATCATTTTTGAGGGAATAATAATTAATTATATAAGAATAATTTGGATATTTAAAGCTTAATTTAATATTAATGATTTTTAATTAGTCAATATTTTAATAAATAAACAAATTAGGGGAAAAAAAGGATTTCTCCTTTAAACACTTTAATTCGATTAATTATGAAGCACAAAGTTGAATTTCATTTTCCAAAAAAAGTTTCAAAAGTATAGAATATTCAAAAGAATATCAAAATTATGGATTAATTTATGGATAAATTAGAGATCATGAATATAAACAGAAATCGGTCATCATTTTATACCACTTCTAAGTTGATGTCAATCTGAAAAAGTATATTTTATTAACTTGTTATAATATAAAAATCTTATATTTTATAAAATATACTGAATAAAATAAGAAATATGATTGATATGTATTACTCCTTTCATGTATAAAAAATTTGATTATTTATCTTAACACTAAAGTCTTCTTTGCTTTTTTGTTATCTGTACTCAAAATACACCTTTATTAATTTAAATCCTAATATCATTAATATAAATCTAATTGTAATTTTATTGATATGTCTATTATTTCTGTTAAGAAATCAGAAATTTAATTATATTCAATAATCATTTACAAAAGTTAAGTTTATATTTTGATCTTTTTCTTTAAATATTTGTGATTAAATTTCTTTAACATCCATAGCAGTTTTAATCCCAAAAAAACGGCATAAAATATTTTTAAGTAATTTTTAGAATTAGAAATAAAATTAATATATCTGTCTAGGTAATTCAAAGATATTTTAATATATGAGAAAAAGGAAAAAATTTAAAATGGGGGAGGGGTGATACATGAATAGGTTTTTTAATTATAACTCTTAATTTCCTGATTTTATAATCAATAATTTACGGATTCTATATTTTTAATGGGTATTCTGTTAATCTTAAATATTGTCTAATCTTCTTATAAATTAAAAAATTTTTTCTCGTAATCTTATTCTTAATTTTATACTCTTTTCTCCTAATCATACATTATATCTTATAAATTTTTCCAATAGTTTTCATTATTAAACGTTAAAATTATTAATATTAGTAGTGTGGTAATATAATTTATTCGAAAATTCCTAAAATTGGTTATAATTTATGTTAATTGCCTATTTAGATACTTGTTCTAAACCATTTTTAAATTCATTATTCTTACTTCTAATTCTCTTTTCTAATTTCTCTCTATTCCATACAGATGATTAAGTGATTCGTATTAAATTTTAAATTTCTAAATCTTTTCAATTTATGCTTAATTGATTCATTGAATCTAGGAATTCATTTACAAAAATGATTCATCCTTAGCTTTTATTGCATTTTCCAATTATAATTTATCATTTTACTCTTTTTCGTAGTTTTGAGACAATTCTTAATATTAAACGCATTATTTTTAAAGTTCCAAATTAAAGTAGTCCCTCTACTATTTTGGTGATTATCAATAAGCAACTATACTTAATCAATGAATAAATTATTAAATTAATAATTTGAAAATTTTGTTAATTCAAAGAGATAATGAACTAAATTATTCAATATGACTTGATTATTCAGATTATTTTTTTTGAATCTTGATTTAAAATTGTTTTAAATATCATCAATAGTTTAATCAAGGTAATCATCAATTTAATTGAATGAAGACTAATAACTAATCCAAAATTATCAAATAACCTTAATTTATTTTTGCATTCCATTGATACATTCCTCTATTTCTATCGATTCTTAGTTTTCTTACATATAAATAATTTAGAAAAATAATTCGCAATCATTTATTTATAACGTTATATTATTGAATTTAAAAATAATTTGTTAAACATCCTAACTTAATTCAAATGTGCTATAAGATTTTTCCCAATCTCTCTCGCTTTTTGGATTAATAATAATATATCTAAGAATCAACAATAAAACAGAGAAATTAATCATATTTCAATTCATAAATTATGATGTCTAGATAAGTTCAACTTAGGAATCTATAAATTATAAAACTTAGTCAATTTTAATAAAATAGCATTTAAGATGGATTTGAGAGACTAAAATAGTAAAATATTGGGATTTACTTGATTAACATTCAAATATGAATTACTCTTGACTATTTGTTCAGAATTCTGTAATTTTCATTTCTTAATTCTTAAATATACTTAATTATTTACTTACTATATTATTTTGAGTTTATTTGTATTCTTAACTAATTTTTGGTTAATTTTATCATTGTCAATGAATTTTATATTATTGTTCATTCTATAATTGTCAATGACCAAAATAATTCTATATCAACCTATCAACATTTAGATATCTAATAATAAAATTAGAGAAGTAATATTATTAAATTTCAAGAAAATAAAGTTTAATAATCTAATAAAATTAGTTTTTGATTAAAAATATAGTAGAGAATTAAATTTAAAGTAAATAAAGATGTTGATAAACTTTAATATTAAGTTATTATAATTTTCTTGTTTTATTTTATAGAAATATATATCTATTTATCCAACGTACAGTGATAGTCAATTATGTATTATATCGTGATTATATTTCATGTCTATTTATTATATGCAAATTCATAAATTGTAGTGCTAAACTATGCAATCAAGAATTTATTTTTAACTTTAACAATGTCTCTATAAATCTAATTTTTTCGAACTTATCCCTATCTTTTATACTATTAACTATTTAAGGTTTTTTCATTTTTTTAATTATTGGATCATATAATATGAATCCTTGTTTATTTTATGATTATAATCCATGTTATTGTTTAATTATTTACATTTATATATTTCTTATTTTTTTTATTTACATACTTATACTTAAATTCAATTTCTTCATTTTTGTTCTTTTCTTAATTGAAAAGAGGTTTCATAGATTAACCACATCGCTAACCTTTGGTTGGAATTCATTTATAATAAAGCTAAAACCCTTAATTAAAATATCAAAAACATTTCCTTAACATTAAAATTTTTCATAAAAGTCTTAAAGTTCAAGTTTTTTCTTAATTATATCTTAAGGTTTGTTTTTTGAGGTTGGTCAGTTAGGTTTTTATGTTTTATTTCCTTATACATCAAAGCCTTATAGAAAAAATAGATATATAACAGTAAGAAAAAAATATAGAATAATTTTTAATCAAAAATGGATATTAGATATGTAAGACTAATCATGATCTATCTGATAGAAAGTATGATTAAATTCTCAAAAATTAAAAAACTCTTAATCCAAAATATAAAATTAATTTTAATAATATGAAAAATTAAAAAATAATCTTTTTAATAAATTTATATTAATTTTATTAAGAATGAATCAGATAGAAATAAGATTGAAGAAGGATATTAGAAACAGTCTTTGATAAAATTATCAGGATGAGCAAGAGAATGAAATTTTATAAGGAAAAAGGAGTTTACGTATAAAAAGGATATTTAATATTTAGCTTCCGATCATAAACCTTTATCTGCGAGAATTAATTTTATGAGAGAGATCTTTAGTAAAAGGAAATAAGATGTGGTACAAATATTGGAGGTAGGTCACAAGTAAGAGATATGTTTATTGAGAAAAGAATATTTAGATGTAAGTTTATAAAAACTGCTCTAATATAAAGTAGACCTTGAGGGAAGTATAAATTGATAATCATAAAGGCTTTGGAATGAGAAATTCAAAGAAATAAGTATTAGAAACAGACAGAAGATTCCTGAATCATACCATAACATCTAAACATTAGCATTTGTAATTAGCATAAATTTCCAATTTTATATAATACAAATAATCAACTTTTATTTGAAAAAACTAATCTAGAAAAGAAATTTAATTTTATTCCTGTTTATATTATGATTTTTCTATTCATTATTAATAATAATTTGACATTTTTCCTGGATTATTATAATTTCAATATGGTCAATCTTTTAGTCATATATATTAACAGATTATTTAATTGACTTTTCTATCTGTTATTGTTGGATTCTTTTGGTGAAATTTCAAAAGATAAGGACTTTTTATTTAGGCATAGAGCTTAATAATTGAATACTGTCACTGACTATTAAAAATCTGAGCCTTATTTTTAGAACAAATTATTAATATGCTTATCTTCAAAAGGATTAATTCATATCATTAAAAGTCCTTCAAGTGATATACTGCTAATTATATATTTAAATACATTTTCAGTTAACCCTTAATTCTATCTTTAAATTTATAAGATTTCGTTTGTAAAGAAAATCTTGATTCTATTTTAAACATTTTATTATTATATCTCTTGATTTAAATTTTAATTATTAAAAATTAACTCATAATAGATATTTACATTATAAATATGTATTTGATTAAATATTCTTAAAACAACTTTAACAATAAATTAAGTTGGGATATATATATGATCTCAAAAAAAGGAAAGAGAATTCAAGAGTTATAAATGAAGATAAATAAAAGTTATAATAAAAATCAGGTTAATTCAATTTACGACATTTAATTGTTACAATAAAAGTTTAATAATAATAATTATATAATCAATTGAATAAATTTAATTTAACCTTTTCTATTTGAAATTCTAATAAAAATTAATAAGATTATTATTTATTTGTTTGTAGCCATATAATTATAAATTTGTTTTGAACTGACTACATTCAAAAAATTTACTGATATATTTACTTTTGAAACAAAAATAAAGAATGAATCTTTGAATTCCTTTAAAAAATCAATACATGTTAAATATAAATAATTTTATGCTTTTGAAAATAGAAAAATAAATAAAACTTAAATAGGATTTTAGATTTTAATTAAGCAGGATATATTATTTTATGATATTTTTAAACTTTATTCAATTATTATTGACATATTGACTTAATTAAATAGATAAATTTATTAGAAAATTAATTTATAAATTGAAATAATAAAAAATTCATTATTTTTCTAATGATATTAATCATTACTTTAGTCTAGATATCTAACCAAAATTTGATTTATTAGTTTGATGCAAGTGCTCAAGTAAAAGATGGTAATTTTTAAATGATTTATATTCATTAGATTGGCAAGGTTTGTCTACTTTCTTAAAATGTGGAAATATATTTTATTTTGGGCAAGCTGAAACCCATTAAATTAGCAGAGTATTTTT
>CAJJDO010000169.1:84700-97178 GCA_905183005.1 Paramecium pentaurelia
CTCAACTTAATTCCCTCCTAGCTTTTTCGAAATAAGACTCGAACTAACTTGCAGGATAGCTCTTCTGGGATTCTCCATAGCTATACACAGAACTTTCAAGTTTATTTCTCCTGTTATGGAATTAATTAGGTACTTAATTTTTCAATATCTATATCCCGGATCGACGTTCGCACAAACCTTTAAATAGATTCTTATACTTAGACCGAGATCCTCATACTGTCGTGCCGATAGGCCAATTAAGTCTAAGATGTAAAATCTTGTTTAATTTTTTTTTTGTATCATCCTACATTATAATAAATTATTATTTAATATAACTAGAGTAAGTATTTCATTCAAGTCATTAATAATCTACGAAAATTTACTGATTAAAGAGAGATTATTAAAAACAGTATCAAGATAATCTGATAATAAAACATACTTTCAAACCTCTAAACTTTCCAGACTTAATATAATTATTAAAAATCTTTAATTATTTTTCAAGATGTGAAAATAATTCTTTTATAAATTGTTTGTTTAGAATTAAGTTAATTATTTTCTTTCACTATTGAAAATTATACTTTTTTATTCTTACTTGGCTTTTCAGGCTTTGCTGAAATTTTAATTTAATTAATTGTCACTCTTCAAACAAAAAAAAACCCTTTAATATTTTTTTTGGAATGATATTTTGAATTTACTTTATGTGTTTAGTTAAATTTTACAAATTTGATGAAATTATTAAAATATTTCTGATGATAGTTAAAGCCTTCTATACTCCTCAATTATAATCAATTTTTATCTCAAGATTCAATTTTGAAGAGCAATTCTCACTATTGATTCACTAAATAAGTAAAAAATTTAACAGGTATTTAAAAAAGCTTTCGCATTTAGAAATCCGCGATTTCAGAATTTCTAAATTGTAACCGACTTTCTTCCTTGATCTTAAAAAAGATTCTGAGAGCTATGAATTCAAGCAGATCATTTCGACTGTGTCTTGGATTTTATAAGAGAAATCTGCTTAAACATGCTTTTTTGATTTTCTCCAGTCTAACAAAATCTAAATTGTAAGTTTGATAAAGTTTGAATATTGATAACTACACTAATAGTACTCATCAATGAAGATCTACTTATTGAAAAATAAACGAATAGCTAATTAATTTAAAATTTAAACTTTTACTGTTACTCAGCATTGTGGTTTTTATAAAGGAACCAATTTTTAATGAATAATTTACCCTTCAATATCGCTGAACATCTGTTCTTCAATCAAAAGGTTTTCAAAAACTTAATTAACATTTGAATTTGTTAATAAATATTCATTTACACTTATACATAAAATATTTAAAAGTTTTATTTTAACGAATAAATATGGATCATTTAAAAAAAAATAATACTCTTTAATTTTTAATGCTAAAAATTTAGAGTAAGATTAAAAAAATTTTAAATATGATTTAAATATATAATGATGATATAGGAAGAGACTGAAAGATATTTTTAATATAAAAAAGTGATGGTTCATTCAATCAAATTTATATATTTTGATGATCCTTGATTTATCATAAAAATAACAAAATTTAGAGTTTGCTTTATTAAAATAATGGTTCATTATTCTTCAAATTAAAATAGAGATTTAAAAATTAAAATTATTTAGTACCTATTCAAAGGTTGCTTATAAAACTGCTTAAAAAATGGAATTTTGCAAATAATTTTCTAATTTGAGATCAAATGTATTTAATAAAAGACATAGTATGAATATTATATACAACAAGATAAACTCATTTCCAAAAGATGAAGAAATCATTTCGATTTCTATTAAAAATATTTTGGTTAAAGTAGATTTTACTCTTGTATGTCATGAATGAAATCAATTCACTTATCATGTTATAAAGTATTTGATTGTAATAATGGCTTGATTGAATAACTAACATACTTAGATTAATTTAAAAAAATTTCAATTGTTTACATTTAACATTTTGGAAAAGGTTCTCTTTTTTATTTTAATTGATAAATTAGAAAAGTTAGAAGAAAGGAAAAATCTTGTAATTAATAAAAGCTTAAATTAGGGTTTTTAGTATAAAATAGTTATTAATTTTCTCATAATTAAAAAAAAAATAAGAAGAGGTTGAGTAGGAGAAACTTTATTCTTCGATAGATAAAATTCAATAAATATTGATGAAAATGGGATAGTGAATTATTACCCATTAAAGGAAAGGAAGAAAATTGGACAAAATCAAAAATTCCATTTTAATTTAATTTCAATAATCAATAGGATCAATTTCATTGGTACAATTGGACCTCTTTTCAATCTATATAAACTAATGCTAACGATCATATTATGAAAACTGTCTTGCAAGTTTAAATAAATGGTGTCAAGAAAATTCTGGTTTTAGATATCTATTCATAAGAAATAATTTCTCAAAGAGCTTATTCTTAAACAATTTGCAGAGATAGAAAAAATCTGGGATTCACCAAAACATAAAGAATGTAAACAAAGATAGAGTTATTCTTCAAGTGTAATCAAATTTAAATTTGATCCAGTAGGTTTAAAAAAGTTACAGTGATTTAAAGATTATGATATTATTAAAAGCTATTCAATTGCCTTAATTCTGAAAGTAATTATTAAAATTTACCTGACCTAAACTTTATTCTTTAATTGGAGCTAATTTTGCTCGGTGTAATTTAAGCGGATCTGAATTTGATAATGTTAATATTAGTGGGATAAATTTAAATGGAGCTCTCTTATTTAATTGTAAATGGAACAACTTAAGAATTAGTGAAATAAACTAATTTAATGGTCATAAACGTTCAGTCAAGTCGGTCTGTTTTTCTTCAGCTGGTAATATATTAGCCTCTGGTAGTTAAGATTAGTCTATTCGTCTATGGGATATAAAAACAGGATAATAAATATCCAAATTAGATGGTCATATTGATGATATTAGATCAATTCGTTTCTCTCCCGATGGAAATACATTAGCATCTTGTAGTAATGATAAATATATCAGACTATGGGATGTTAAGACTAAGAAAAAAAAAGCCAGATTAGAGGGTCATACTAATGATATCAACGAAGTATGTTTCTCTCCTGATGGAAACACCTTAGCATCTGGTAGTCGAGATCGCTCTATCCGTCTATGGGATATTAAAACAGGACAATAAAAAGACAAAATAGATGGTCATGATCATTTTATTTACTCAGTAGGTTTCTCTCCTGATGGAAAGAACTTAGCATCTGGTAGTAGAGATCATTCTATCCGTTTATGGGATATTAAAACTGGACTATAAAAAGTAAAATTAAATCACACTCATTATGTTTACTCAGTCTGTTTCTCTCCTGATGGAAATACATTAGCATCTGGTTGTGGTGATAATTCTATCCTGCTATGGAACATAAAATTAGGATAATAAAAAGCCAAGTTTAATGGTCATACTCATTTTGTTTATTCAGTCTGTTTCTCTCCTGATGGAAATTTATTAGCATCTGGTAGTTATGATAAATCTATCCGTGTATGGGATATTAAAACAGGATAATAAAAAGTCAAATTAGATGGTCATACTAATGATATCAACTAAGTATGTTTCTCTCCTGATGGAAACACCTTAGCATCTGGTAGTAGTGATTATTCTATCCGTTTATGGGATATAAAAATAGGATAATAAAAAGCCAAATTGGTTGGTCATTGTGGTACTGTAAACTCAGGATGTTTCTCTCCAGATGGAAGTACTTTAGCATCTGGTAGTACAGATAATTCTATCTGTTTATGGGATATTAAAACAGGATAATAAAAAGCCAAATTGGTTGGTCATTGTGGTACTGTAAACTCAGCCTGTTTCTCTCCTGACGGAAGTACATTGGCATCTGGTAGTAGCGATACTTCTATCTGTTTATGGGATATTAAAACAGAATAATTAAAAGCCAAATTAGATGGTCATACTCATTATGTCTATTCAGTTTGTTTCTCTCCTGATGGAAGTACATTAGCATCTGGTAGTAGAGATAATTCTATCCGTTTGTGGGATGTAAAAACAGAATAGGAAAAAGCCAAATTAGATGGTCATACTCATAATGTCTATTCAGTTTGTTTCTCTCCTGATGGAAATGCATTGGCATCTAGTAGTGGTGATTGTTCTATCCGTATATGGGATCTAAAAATAGAATAGGAAAAATTGAAATTAGATGGTCATACTAGCATTGTCTACTCCATTTGTTTCTCTCATGAAGGAAATTTATTAGCATCTGGTAGTAGCGATAAGTCTATCCGTTTTTGGGATGTAGAAACAGGATAGGAAAAAGCCAAATTAGATGGTCATACTCATTATGTCTATTCAGTTTGTTTCTCTCCTGATGGAAGTACATTAGCATCTGGTAGTAGAGATAATTCTATCCGTTTGTGGGATGTAAAAACAGAATAGGAAAAAGCCAAATTAGATGGTCATACTCATTTTTTTTATTCAGTCTGTTTCTCTCCTGATGGAAATACAATGGCATCTAGTAGTGGTGATTGTTCTATCCGTTTTTGGGAAATAAAACCAGGATAACAATTTCAGTCTTTAGATAAAAATTGCAAAGATGGTTTAATATAATTGTAAACCTCACTCTTTTAAAATAATCCTCTTTCATAAGGTAGTTTTACTCTATTTCATATTTTTAGTATCCAATTATATTTCTACTCTTCTTATATCTTAATCCGTAATATTTTAAGCGAAAGGAGCGATAGTTTTAAAAGGAGAATTCCTTAATTATTAAGGCGTTGATTTATGTTAATTATTAAAAGTAAAAGGTAGTTGTATTTTGGAAAAATAATCTGAATGCAATTGGAAGTGAAAAAAAAATTTATTTTTTAATTTTTTTCCAAATATCAAATATAACCTATTTCCCAAAGCATTTTTCTTTTTAATGATTATCTTTACAATTTCTACATTATATATTTATTATATGATTAATTTTTCAAAGAAAATAAGATATTCTAAATCTATTAATTTTTTAGTATTAAGTATTATGCATGTTTGTGTTTTTGCAATACTGTTTATCATCTTATTAGAAGTTTAAATTATGTGAAATATAAAAAAAGATGTCCATTTCTTATTAGATTATTGTAAAATGTTAAATTTATAAAAAAAATATATAAAAATATTCAAAATTTTTAAAACTCTAAATAAAGAAAAAATCAACTCTTAATTTAAAAAGTTGAAAACCCATAGAATATAATCAAAAATTATAATCTTAAAAAAAAATGTTTAACTAAAATTCCTAACTATTCCTTGATGAAACCTCTAATAATGTTTATTCTAATGCCGCTATAATCAACCTAATGAGATCCATCTAATGTAGTTTAATATCCTTCTTAGTGCTAGATCACTTTATTATTTAAAATTCCTTTAAAGTTTTCATTAAAACGCTTAGAAAAATTAAGGCACTGGAAGGAGGGATAAGTTATACAGAACGATGACAATAGATAGATGAGCAGAAAGTTAGATTTACCTAGAAGAAGAAGGCCCTAATGAAAAAGAAAAAAATATTGTGAATAATAGGAAAATTAAGGTTTTAATAAATTCCTATTTCTCCACCTATGATTACCTAAGGTTAGCTTAGATATCCTGAGTAATCTAAAAAAGAAGTAATAAACTTAACTATTTAATTGTAAATGGAAGAATTTGAAAACCCAAGAATTGAATAAGTTGAATCCTCATAGTGATGTTTTTAGATCTCTGTTTCTATCATGATTGTAATACATTAGCATCCTGTAGCAACCAATAAATGCTTCAAAGATATTCTTTCAATTAACAAATTATTTATTTAAAAGAAAAAAATAGTCAAATTTTAAAGAAATTAAATATAAGCATAATCATTTTAAAAAGGATTTTAGTTTTCTAAAACTTTGACTATTTCTTAATGAAAAAAATGATCTAATAATTGTGAATTAATAAATAATATTAGAATTCACTGAATCTAATATCATGAAGGGTTTTATAGATGACTTAAGAGGCAATTTTTGTGTCATAAATTTTGATGTACGAATAAGGATGGAAAAGAGCAAACTTTCATCTAAATGATCCATTTGTCAACCTTCTTTTTTAATAGGCAGCGGTACAAGAAGAATAGATGAAGTGATATTCAAATAAATAAAAATTTAAAAGAGGGTAATAAATAATTTATTTTTTGAACCTACATAAATTAAAAGTTAAGAAACCTGTAAATACAACAATATTTCAGAAAAATAATTCCTGTTATCTCATTTAAATTATATTAAGAGTATATTTATAATCAGATTTAAGGTATTATGATGTTATATTTTATTTAATTAACTAATTGAAATTATTTACATGTTACCTCTATATTGCCAATTTATGTATAAAATATGAAAAAACGAAGGAAGAAATGAATAATTATCTAGATTCAAACCTTAGATGTCTGATGTAGGTCAGTCTTCCGATTTCGGTCATATGTCCAATTATAAGATAAGTAGATGAAGTATGATCACTGAGTTTACTAAGTTCGATATTTGTAAAATACTTGTGGACTAAGGCAAAAAAAAGGATTCACAATGTTTAAATGGGTAACCCTGTTTATGGTTGGACTTAATATTACAGAGCAGCGAGTAATTTCCACCAGGTTGGCTCCTAAAGATTCAATAGATATGATTAGAATTTAGCACCCTTTAAAAATCCGTCATGATAAACTTCATTGTAAAATGTTGTAGATTTTTTAAAAAGGAATATTAAATTGGGCAGTTCGAACAAATATTCCTGATTAAATCAATAAACCTTGAATATGATGAAGTAATAAATGAAAAAAAATCCATGTCTGTTTTGATTTATATATATTTAAACAATAAGAATAATGTGTCAATATTAAATAAATAATTAACCTTTAGCACTTATGCTGATAGTATTTTATTGAAAGTTGGAATATAATATCAATGATTCTTAGTTTTGATTATGGCATTATACTATAAAGTAGAAATATTTTTGAAATAATCAAAGAAAAGATTAACTTGATACCGAGTTTATATCACTAATATTCAGTACTTGCATCATTCCTATTTCTATTAAAATGTAAATCCTTTTTTTACCTTTAAATATAGTTGCTTTATTGATTTTTTTATTATTTTTGAATTATCCTCAATCCTATCCTAAAACATAATGAAAAACATAATGAAGAGTTCAAGTGATAAAAAATCATATATTGATAAAAATAAATTATCATAACTCTTATGCTTGGCAAATCTTGAACTTGTGTTGATCATGACTTTAAACTTTTTCTTATCAAAAGAGTATCGATAAAAACTAGCCTTACCACCTTTTTATAGTATTATATCAAAATACTGATAATCATGGAGAAATATAGAAGTTTAAATTTGAATAGAAAATTTTGTTTTAGAAATAATATTATACATAGAAAAGCTATAGAAGATACAAAGAATTTAATTTAAGTTTATGATGAATTAAAATAGGCAATTCCTTCCTTAAGAATTCCTAAAAAAGAATAATATATGTATAAATTCGAAATTTGTGAAAATTTTTTCCTATCTTAATTTTCTCTTATCTGAATAATCCTTTATTTTTATTGATTTATGTTAGTTAAAATGGAAGAAAACCTCTTTACAATAACAATATTTTTAATAATTGGTGTTTTAACACACATCCATTTATAAAATAGAATTAAATTTTATGCTTCACTTATTTCATATGAAATTCTAGTTAATTCATATAAATCATCTTCACATTTAGCTAGTTTAATATTATCTTAACATAATTTTCCACTCTTCAATCATTGAAGAAAAAAATATTCTGAAATTCTTAAGAGCCCAAATAATATATAAACATTTTCAATATATATATAAGAGTTGTAATTTGATTCTTCTCTCTTAAGATTGCTAATGTTTAATTAGGTAAATGATCATGAAAATAAAGGAGAAAACAATAAATCAAGTTTTGTAAAGACGCACATGCTGAATACTTAAAAATTAATAATCTACAATTTATAATTTATGAATTTACAATATTTTATTAACTTAAAAAACATAATAGAATAATAAAAAAATGGATCACAAGAATTGACTTAGAAAAAGATAGTAGATAAAATAAAGTAATTTGATATTTGTAAATTATGACAACAAACAATCTATTTCACTTCTATTTTGATTCTAATTCGGTTTCAAAAATACAACTACCCTTTTGTTTAAATAATGTTCTTAAATCAATACCTGATTGATTTACAAATTCTCCATTCAAAATAAGAGCTCCTTATGCTTGAAATATCACCTATTGAGATATAAGGAGTATTGTAATATAGGTGGTGATGGCTAAACAATTAAAAAATTTATACTTGATAAAGTATTATTCTAAAATTTGTTGTGTTTGAATTATGTTAGAATGTCTTAATAACCTTTATCCAAGGATTCAATTTCTTACACAGTCTTAACATCCCATAAGCGGAAAGACTTATCATCACTACTAGATGCTAATATATTTTCACAAGGAGAGAAACAGACTTAGTTGATACAATTGCTATGACCATCTAATTTTGCTTTTTATTATCCTGTTTTTATATCCCATAGGCGGATAGACTTATCAAAACTACCAGAAGCTAAAGAAGTTCCATCAGGAGAGAAACAGACTGACATGACATAATCCGTATGACCTTCTAATTTGGCTTTTTATTATCCTGTTTCTACATCCCAAAGACGGACAGACTTATCATTACCACTAGATGCTAATGTATTTCCATCAGGAGAGAAACAGACTGATGTAACAGGTTCATCATGACCATCTAATTCAAATTTTTATTATTCTGTTACTACATCCCATAACCTGACAGAATTATCATAACTACCAGAAGCCAATCTAGTTCCATCAGGAGAGAGACATACTGACATGACCCAATTAGTATGACCATCCAATTTTGCTTTTTATAATCCTGTTTTTACATCCCATAAAATGATAGAGTTATCATCACTACCAGATACTAAAATATTGCCTTCAGGAGAAAAACAAACTGATCTTACATAATCAGTATGACCTTCTAATTTGGCTTTTTATTATCCTGTTTTCACATCCCAAAGACGGACAGACTTATCATTACTACCAGAAGCTAATGTATTTCCATCAGCAGAGAAACAAATTGATATAACAGGTTCATCATGACCGTCTAATTTGTTTTTTTGTTATCCTGTTCTTGTATCCCATTAAATTATTGATTTATCTTCACTACCAGATGCTAATGTATTACCATCAGGAGAGAAACAGACTGATCTCACATAATTACTATGGCCATCAAATTTGACTCTTTATTATCCTGTATTGATATCCCATAAACGGATAGAGTTATCTTCACTACCAGATGCTAAAGTATTTCCATCAGGTGAGAAACAGACAGATCTAACATCATTACTATGACCATCTAATTTGACTTTTTATTATCCTGTTTTAATATCCCATACACAGATAGATTTATCATTACTACCAGATGCTAATAAATTTCCATCATGAGAGAAACAGATTGATCTCACATAATCACTATGACCATCTAATTTAACTTTCAATTATCCTTCTTTAATATCCCATATAAAGATAGACTTATTCCAACTGTGTGATGCTAATGTATTTCCATCAGGAGAGAAACAGACCGATCTAATAGTATCACTAAGACCATTTAATTTTATTATTTATTATCCCGTTTTTACATCCCATAGACATATAGGGTTAGTCTTATCATTAGTACTAGAAACTAAAGTAGTACCATCAGGAGAAAAACAGATTGAAGTAACAGTTCCAAGAGGAACTTCAAATTTGACTTTTTTCTTTCTTGTCTTAACATCCCATAATTAGATAGACTTATCAATACTACTAGATGCTAAAGTATGACCATCAGGAGAAAAAAAGACAGATCTAACATCATTACTATGACCATTCAATTTGGCTGTTTATTACCCTGTTTTAACATCCCATAATCGGATAGAGTTATCATTACTACCAGATGCTAATGTATTTCCATCAGGAGAAAAACAGACTGACATGACAGTTCCTATATGGCCATCCAATTTGGCTGTTTATTACCCTGTTTTAACATCCCACAAACGGATAGAGTTATCATTACTAGCAGATGCTAACGAAGTTCCATCAGGAGAGAAACAGACTGAGTTGACTGGCTCAGTATGTCCATCTAATTAATTTAATTCCTGGATTCTTAAGTTGATCCATCTACAATTTATTAATAAAGCTCCATTCAAATTTACCCCACTCAGATTAACATTATTAAATTAAGATCCACTTAAATTACATCTAAAAAAATTAGCTCCCTTTAAAGAACAATTTTATATCTAAATATTTTGTAAGTTTTTGTTTCTTAGGTCTTCTTTCATCTAAATTAACACATTTAATGAATTAGACCCGCATTATATAAAAGAATCATCCATAGATGTGAGGTAAACTTAAAATTCCAAAAATTCTATGATCTATCTATTATGTTTTATGCTTTTTATTAAACCTTTTAACGTTTCTTAATTTTCATCAGTAGAGTAATCTTTGCTATTAAATTCATGATCTTTTATTTTTTTTAACACATAAGAAATTTAATTGATGCTATTTCTAACATTCTTACATTCCCGCTTTTTATCAGCTTTTGTGAAATTCACTTCTTGTTATAAGATGGATTTTTCTAACTAACTTTGATTTTTATTATCTGAAAGATATCGAATGCAATCTTAAACCTTCTCAATTCGAAATATTTCTAAAATGACCCAAAATATAGTTTCATCTATATCTTTAACTTAAGCAAAGATCTCAACTAGAGTTTCCTTCGACTATAAATTGCTCTACATTTTCTTTTTTTATTAAAATATTGAATTTATATTACTCTAACTTTAATTTATATACTGCAAATGAAAAAAAGTATCTTATGTATTTGTATACATTAGAAGTTCAGACTTTGTCTAGATATGATATTGATTGTCATATAGGTAAAATATACTTTTGAAAATGCAATTAGAAATTTGCATAGCTTAATTCTTTAATAATATAGAATAACTAATTATTAAATGAATAATTTTTAACTTATACTTAATTTGAGTTCTATTCTTGGTCTTGCATTTTCCTTATTTAAATATAAATAATGGTAATATTTCTTCTCAAAACTTTGAGATTGAAATAGGATTGAAGAAAATCTAGCTCACTCCAAAAAATATGTAATTATGTATTTTGTATTTTTTGGTGAAGGTAAAAACTTATAATATAATAAAAAAAATAGCTTCCAGAAAATTTTAATTATTTGTTCAGGTAATTCAATAGAATATGTAAAATTCCCTAATTTACACATAATCAACTACCATTCGAGTTTCCTTATATCTGAATTATTAGTTTATATAATGGATGTTTAAAATTAATAACATAAAAAGAGAGGGAATTTTAAACAACGATTAAGAAATTTAATAGATAAATAAATACTTTTTCCATTTGATTTTGATCATTTATTTGTATTAAATTGATAATAATAATAATTTGTAGTTGAAAAGAAAATGATTATTATTTTTGTTTAGGGATTAAAAACTTGAATATTATTGTATTAATTAACATCATACCCTTTCGATGATATTAGAGAAAAGGTAATATATTCTTGAAATCTCATTATTTTTATATTGATTATATGATTTGACTAAGTAATAACATAAGAAGAAGAGCAAAAATTTAATTTCAGGCGATCTACTGTAATTCTAATCATTATTCAAATTATACTTAATTTTTGCTCTACTACTCCCATGAATACGTTTCTTTTATTTACCTTTAGTGGAATAGAGGGCTTAGCTACCTCAATGTTCCCTGTTCCTGCTGAAATTGAGTGTATGGATGGCATTATAGAGAACTAAAAGTGAAGGTGATAGCCACACATATCATCACATCAAAATCAAGCATGACAGTTCAACGGAACAATACATATTAAAAAAATTCATAATTTTATAAAAAAAAATCAAAGGGAAATGGGATATTACAAAAAATGATCGGAAGCAATAGATGAAATAATATAATCTCTGGAAGAGATTTTATTCAATTAAAAATCACAAGAATTTGATTTTAAAACAACTTTAACGTTGAAAAATAAGGGATATTAGATTTTTTTAATTAAGAGAAATTATTAAGAAAGGTAAGCAGCATATCAATAAAAATAATAATAAAAATTAAAAATCAAATCTCATTCTAATTAAAAATTTGATACAATATAACAACATTCATTTTCCATTAAAGTGTAAAGTTTATGATGATCCTGATGGATATTTATAGAATAAAGCTTAATTATTTATACTCAAAAAATCATATAGATAGTTTGTTATATTTCATGCTGACTTAATTAAATTAAATAACATTTATCTAGATGTGAAAATAAAAATAAATTAATAGATACTTTATTAAATAAAAATAATAAATTATTATTTGTTAATTTATTGTTTCTTTCATCTATATATTTAAGATCTATTAAACTATTAAAAACTCTACATTTCTTTTCTCCACACTA
>CAJJDO010000169.1:97231-110361 GCA_905183005.1 Paramecium pentaurelia
GCGACACTGTTTTAATTTCTGAAAATTTATTTGAATTTATTTAATTTTCGATAAGAATATTGCGGGGTATTTTTATTTCAGAGTTAAAAATAAATTTAAGCTTTTAAATAATCATGTGTATTGATGTGATTATTTAGAAAATTGGTTTTGTGATATACTCATGGTATTAGAATTATTCTTTGGTGAAATTCATAATAATTTATTCTTTGAAGGTACAATAAAAAACTAAGCATATTAATTATTCACCTGATTATCAAATTTAGAATTAATAATGAACAACTGGTATGTTGAATAATATCATTTATTTGAATTTGATTTAGTCAAGATGTAGGAGCAAATCAAAGGTTTAGTAATTAATACTCTATAATCCAATTAACTCTTTGATGCCTAAACTAATACGAACATTAATTAGGAAGAAATTATTGATAATGATATTCATAATGTTTTCGTCTCCTATCTAACACACTTCAAATCTTAATAAATGAACCAGAAGTTTTTCTATTTTTCCTAAGACAAACAAACTTTAACCAATCAATTCCTAATTTCTTTATAGTTGGCAGAAAAATAGATTCATATTCATGCTCATAAAACTTAATAAAACAGTGTATTTATTTATATTAATTCTTCATAGAAACCTCTTAGCTTAAGTTCTAAGAATATTATTTTATTGTCAATTATTGGCAGAAATGCTTCAATTATTTTTAAACATTATCGTGAGAATTATGTTATGATTATATTTAAAAAACTTAATTAAAATTGAATAATTTCATAACAGATATTTAATAGTAAAACTAATAATTTTAGAAAATATTTTGTATTTTTTTTTTTGTACTTAATGAATAATTCTATTTTCAAGAGCTTTGCAGAAAAATTATATGTTCCAGATTTATCATTTTCAAGATTTTTTATATTGATTATTATTTTCTGATGATTGGCAGAAGAATTAAATACCAATTTATTTGTGATTTTGATTGAAAAGAGATATATTTTTGGTTCATCATAAATCGAAAAGATTAGAATTTTTATTTCTAAATTATTATAAAGGGTAGTAACCTATTTTTAAAGCTCAAATGCATTTGTTTAAATTATTTGAATTGCAACATAAAAAATCTTAATTATTTTGAAAAGAAGTTCAAATGAATGTATTATAAATCAAGTATACTTAGGATACTTAGGAGCTATTTGCGCAATATTACTGAAAAATCTTTTCAGAATCCAAAAGATATTTTACTGGTAGATTTATTAATATAATTATTACTTAAAAAATAGAAAATTATTATGCAAAAACAAAATTATATCATTAACAATTTGCTCATATGCATTTTTTATTAATTCTCCTTAGTTTTAAATATCAAGTTTATTAAATTTTCATTAGTTATGAAACATGTTTATAAATTATTATTATAATTTTTATAATTATTCAATTCTTTACAATATAACTTCTATTTGGATTTAACTATTCTTATCTGCTTTTTACAGTTTATTGTAAAAAATTTTATATTCTCTGATAATATGATTTATTTACATATCAATTCATGTCTAATAAATTAATGATTAATGAGAAAATCAACTAATTTAAAATATCTCTCCAAAATTTGTAATAAAAGAATTTAGCTTTATTAAAAAGGAACAAGAAAAATGTAGCTTAAATAATATACTGTATCAAATTTCTAGAATTTAATTTATTCTTGAATAATAAATTGGGTATTTAATGTGCTAATTAAGTCTTTAATAAGGAAAAAAATAGCAAAAGATCAAATCAAATAAGGTTGTGATAGTTTATAAAAATTATTTCGTTGTTAAGCCAATTGATTTATCTTCATTTCTAAGAACCTTTAACAATATTTATTAAACCATCATTAACATCTATTTATTAAATATAAATTTAAATATTTTTATCTTTTACAAATACATTGTGTCCTAATTTTTATTAAGAATTAAGGGATATATATTTGTTTTAATTAAGAGTTTCTGAAAAATCTGTCCTAAAACTATTAATTATTGTATCTAATTAATAATATAGAAATATATATATATTCATCGAATGTGATATCTTCTAAAAATAATTACTTAGTATTTTATCAAAATTGCTTAGAATTTAGTTATTAAGGATTATATATTATAAAGTGATTGAGAGTAAGATCATAAAAACTTATTCCTTTTAATTGATTAAATCATCAATCAAAGGATTTGAACCAGTCTTAAATATTTGGAAAAGGTATCAATGTGATTCTTCTAATACTGATTTAGTTTTAAATAACAAATGTGTTTTTTGCTTTTTTGAACTTTGCAATTAGAGTATTCATAAAAATGCTTAATTTAATTATAAAGAAATTTTAGAAGTTTTAATAATCCTTTTAATAAATTCTAAGTGATTGTTTTGGTCATAATAAATTCTTTATAATTTAAATCACTGATATCTATTTATTTGAGAGATAAAACCAAATTTTTTTATCAATAACCTAATATTCTGTCTTATTATATAATCAACGAAAGTATCTAAGATTATAAATATCCCATCATGATAAATATCAGTTCACTCAATAATATTTGATATCCAATTTGGTTAAGGTTTTCTCTATAAAAACTTCTTATATTATAAGTAATAAATTATAATTTTATAAATAATTTAATTGTTATTAATTTGTTGAATTAATATGATATATTCTTATTATTAGACAAAAAAAAGTATATTATTAATTTTATATTGGTTTTGATGGTTGACTGATGGCAGAAGAGTTTATTTAATGAATTTACATCCAAACCCATCTATCACTTCATTCTATTTACCAATCCTTATTATTTCTTCCTTATTTGAACCATTACTTCAAATATTTAACCCTCAATCTAGTTTGAAGTATTTATCCCATTTATTAGCATTTTACCATTTTTATATTCACTCTGATGATTTACTTAAAAGAATTGAATAATTTTATCTGCAATCCAATCTTATCACCATTACCTACTTTATTATATGATCTACCGCCTCTCTTCAATATACTTTAAACAACACCTACCTTTATTGATTAATTGTCTTATCAAAAATAAAAATATCCCACATAAGTGACCTCCTATCTCCACTAAATCTCATCACTTGACTCATTTCGTTTCCCAATTTTATTACCATTACTTGCTTTGTCATATAGCCGAAATCACTAAAAAATTATCAGATTAATGTATATTTCAATTTAAAATGTTCCTTTCCTTCTCCTCTATATATATTCAATTATAAAAAAATTATAGAAATAATTTATATCAATCGTCGGCTTCTATCCATTTTCCATGTTTTTTCACCTTATTAAATTTATAATCCACCACCACTTTTAATAACATATTGTAATATACATTTTTTCATTCTCATCAGAGCACTTCCAATTTCCTAACCTATTATCGTTAAAATATTCTTTAATTTCATATATGTAAGCTTATCTTAATATTCATTAAATAAATTTACATCAGAAAATTATTTCAGATTTAGCTTTTCCATGTTACTATCCGTTTAACTACTTTATCCATGTTTTCCAATCAACTTTAAATACTTTATTTACTCTAAATTGGTCAAGTATTCAGGCTTTTGAGATAAGTCTTTAATTAAATCTCTATTTTTAACAATTTAACATTTACATTCTTAATAAAGCGCCATTCTAATGATAAATGAATTCATTATTATTAAAAAAAACTTATATTTAAGTTCCTAATTGTTTTGGCGGATTCCAAATAAAATCCCAAATAATTTCGTCAATTTCACAATTATCTTACTACTGTTTTGTTTATTCTTTGAAGGGGTATTTATTGCATTTAAAAAAAAATTCCATTATTTTGAATGAAATAACAACTTTTGATTTTTTTCATTGATAAAATGAGGGAGATATAAAGTAGGATTTTTGCGTTTAATCAAAAAGATACGATTCTATTTTGTAAATATTTTAGATTTTATAATTTCATCATTATTTATCCTATAACTTTGATAGATAACTTTTTAAATAAATCAAAAAGAAAATTGAATAAGTGATTAAAATTATTTTTTTAATAATTTTCTATACCCTATATTTGGTATATTTCCAAGTCATCAATTTTTGAATGAAGATTGTTTCATCTTTATATAATATTTGCATCTTTTTTCTCACACCTTTGCATATCAGTTAATAATTTATGATTTTTTTCCAAAATTGTTAATAAAATCTAATTATTCTTTATAAGATGATTTTTAGAAAAAAATTATGAATTATAAGTCAATAAGTTCTAACCATTTTATAATTGGATTCTACACAAATATTTTTGAAATTAATCTATTTACAAAATGTTTATATACTTTATCTAATGGAACCTAAGAAATTTAATGAAAGTGGAATATGAGGTCTGCTATTTCTTAAGTGATTCGCTATCTATGAAGTTATTCCTTATGTCTGCATCTTGCTTTGAATCATTCATAATAAAGAGTTTATTTATTTTTTTTAAGAATATCTCTGATTTGTTTTGTATAATTAAATTTTTTAATTAATTATATTTAATTGATTGATTGGTTATTGAATTGATTAATTCTTTTTCTGAATTGTATTATTTATTAATTTCACTGTTTCTAATTAATTTTCTATTTTATATCTTGGTAAATAAAATTTAAATGATTGGATTGAATATCTAATTTGTGAAAGTAATTAGTAAATGACATAATCTCTATGATTCAGATAAATCCATCAAGTTTTGATTTTATTTTTAATTAAGAGACATGATTTTATATTGTAATATACATCTAAGGTTTTGTAATTAAAAAAGGATTATTTGAAAAGTAGATATTCTTTATTGGAAAATTAAAACTATATATTATTATAATGATTTGATTTCAACTTTTAGTCAGTTTGAAAATAATTAAAATGTAGATAAGAATTTGAATTGTTGAAAAAAAAGAAAATAGATGGAAAAATTTTAGCAACATATGAAGGTGTACAATATTCTGGCAATAATTATTAATTTAAAATATGAAGATTAACAAGATTTCTTGAAAATAAATACAGTTTAGAACATACAAAATTAGCTTAAAAAATTTATTATTTTAGAGGATCTTTCTTTAATCTAAAATATTATTTCAAGATACTTATTCTCATTCAATTATCAAAATTGAAAGCAGATAATTGCAAAAATGATTTTGAAATCTAAACCGAAGTAAATAACTATTTATTTTTAGAAATCCTTCAATCAAAATGATATCAATTCACTCTAGAAACCCTCTAAGTCATCTATGTTAAACTAACTTTTATTTTAGCTTCAGAAATTCCATACTAAAAAAGTTTTGAGTAAGAATTAAATTTTGAAGTTTAGCCTTAGAATGTGGAATCTATCAAGTTATTATTAAATAATATGGTAGAGTTCAAAAAATGGAATAAAAGGATTTTGATAATGAATAAAAAGAAGAAACTTAAGAGATATAAGGTTGGTAATGGGATAGTGTAGAAAATAGATTTATCCAATACATTTACTAAATCAAATTAACTCTAGATAACAAAATTGTTTACACCAAAGATGGTGAAACCTAAAGAATGTTACACTTTATTATCTTTTACTGTTAATAGTGACGAAATAAAAGATACTTCAGTTAAACCAGAAATCTTAGCAAACTTAGAATTACCATTATTAACAGATTTGTCTTGTGGGTAAATTTTAAATTTTCCTGCAACTTAAGGATATTAATGTACATAAAATATTCCTAATTATAATATTTGCTTTAATCAATCATAATATACTCATTTTTTTCTATTGAATGTAAATAAGGATATTATTCAGATCGTTTTTCTGGATAATTTTATATTTTTCTGCAATCTTTAAATTGTAAAACATTTTATCATTCTATTATACAATTTAATGATGAATGGAAAGTCAAACTTAAAGTTATAAATTAAGTTTTGAAATAATAATCAAATCCAAGATATTTTGTATTATAGTCATTTTTTATTTTTAGTTTCCACAAGATGAAAGTAATAATCCTTAAGATTATAAATTGATATGTTATTTATGTAATGATGGCTTTATATTATAAAATGGAAAATGCATAAAATAATGTGATTCAAATTGTTAGTATTAAGATGGTTAATATTTAATTTATTGAGTTTAATTTAATAAAAATGTTCAGATTTTCTTAGTTATTTTAAATTTTGTAGAGAAAGAACATAAGATGAATTTGTAACATTATATTCAAATTATTTATTAAATGAAAAGAATTTAATTTATTCTTGTTAATGCTTAAAAGCGTTTTCTTTTAATCAAGATCTTTATTATGATTAAATTTTTGGAGAATTAATTTCTTGTTAAAATTCAATTGGTTGTGAAAATGTTCTTAATTATGAATTGAATTTATACTGTTCTACTGAAGAATATTATAGAACTCTATAATTAATTAGTAATTTAGATTAATAAACTCAATTTAAAATGAAGAATATACTATTTGATTCACTGTTATAATCTAAACCATAACAATCTAATTTTGCTGATGTAATATTTAATTAATAATTTAAGTTAGAGTTTGATTCTAAATATGAAATTATGAATAAGAAATTTATTAGAAAAATGAGAATTTATTTAATATCCAATCAAGAATAAATTTGTTCAGTCAATTAAATAAGTTATATTTCCTAAAAGTTTTCCAAATGTGTATTTAATTTAATGTAATTATATTCTTATAAAAAGTGATGTTTAATTATTAATAACATCTAAAATTGAAAAGCCTTTAAAAATAAAAGTTTATTAAGAATTACACTTTTTAGATTTTTCATATTTAAAATTTGAAAATATTTAATTTGAAATACAATATACTACTAACATAAAACTTATTTTTATTTAAGGATTTAAGCCAATAACCTTATAAATGGAAAAAAATTGATTTTTACCTTCAGACCAGAAATAACAATTGTTATTCATTTTCAAGGTAAATAAATTTTTTTGATAATTTTTAATTTAGTTAATCTTTAAAATTCATTATTATAGAATTAAAATCCATAAAGTATTTTTTCACTATCATTTCAAAACATCAAATGCATAAGTTTAAATTATGAGATTTTCAATCTTTAATTGCATTTTTTTAAATGTTAATCTATTTGAATTTTATTCAAATCAACCAATTTCAATAGAATTTGATGTAATTTAAATTTTTGCCAATTTAAATACATGTTCTTTTTTGATAACTTCAAAAATCACAGAAATAATGATTTTAAATATTCAAAATCTATTGATTTCAGGTTTAATGTAAATAGTCATCACATTTTATAACATTAAATAGCTAATTGAAAATTAAACAATAAATGAAATGAAAATTATCGATTCCATTATTATATAGTTTGAAAATTACGCTGTTATTAATAATATCCAAATTAATTAATTTCATACTTGAGGATTAGTTTATATTATCTCTAATTTTATACCTAAAGAAATGATTAATCAAGTAAATTTAACTTACTTTATTAATTAAATTAGAATAAAAGATTTGAATTTAAATTATCTATCAACAGTAATATTTTTATTACCTTTTCAATCTTTTTCATCTTCAATAGATATTTAGAATATTCTACTTTAGAATACCTCTTAATATGACCAAATTAATTCTACAATTGATTATTATGATACTTCTATTATAAATATTAAATTTTAAATTGTACGATTAAAAGAGGCTTTTGATTCATTGAATTTTAATTTGAAAACATGTAACAGTTAGAAATTATTAATTTTTATACATTATAATTGAAAATACATTAATTGCATTAATTTATATTCAAGTTTATATTAAAGCATTAGTAAATTATCTGATGTACAAAATATTTATTCTGAAAATTTTGAAATTGCTGATTTTAATATTATCAACTCAGCCCTAATTTAACTTTAAAGATAAGCTTAAATATTCACTTAATCTAAGTACTATTTAATGAATTTTATAATTCAAGAAAATATTATTATTGTTTCTCATTCAGATTCATTTGCTTCACTAATTCATATTGATAACAAAATTTAGACTTAAATAATATTAGTAAATATATAAATTAAAAGAAATTAATTGCATAATTATGGATCAAATTTATTCATATTTTCAACTGTAGGTATTAAATTAAATTGTTCTTCTGGAGATGTAATAATGGAATCAAATTTAATTTTGCAACAAATTCAACAGATTATATAATAAACATTTTTGCAAAAACTATTCTTATGAATTATATTAAATTTTTTAATAATTCTGTTTATGCCATATATTTGCTTTTGAATAATATTATTCATAGCTTCCCTAAAGATGAGATAGTGAGGATTGATAATTTAAAGAACATCTTTCAAATAATTAGTCAGATGAGAAATTCCTATCTTTAAGCAGAAACTATAAAAATAAAAAATTGCTAAGTAGAAAATTCATCGGGGAAAAATGGAGTTGGGTTTACATAAAAGATCTAAAAAAAAATACAAAAATAATAGATGTTACTTTTAAAAATTTGAAAACACAATTCAAAAATAATTATGAATATGGAGCTTGTTAATTCCATTTTTGAGATTTTAAATCTATCTTTAAAATATTAATGTATAAAATGTAATTTCTAAAAATTACGGTAGCTTTCTTTATATAAAATCAGATTATGATTATTTGAATCTGACTTTTAATAATTTAACTTTATAAAGCTGCATATCGTCAAAAGGATCTATACATTATGCATCCTTTTAAAAAACTTTGATATCAAATTAACTGAATATAATTCAACTATATAAATGAATATAAATAATAGAAGTTTTTTTATATTGAAAATTCTGTAATAAACTTTTCAAATATATTCTTATCAAATGCATATGGAGAATCCTTACTTTACTCTATTGATTCAGGCAATATTATTTTGAAAGAAATTATTATATTTAATAGTATAATGCCTAAATTATTTAACCGAGAAATGATCTTGTATTATAGAGATTATTATAGATTTAAAGACTGTGATAAATATCAAAGGATTGAAAATTAAGAATTTGACATAATATGAGATTTCAGGTCAGAGATTTACCTATCTGGATAAGTTAAATCTACAAAAATTTTTAAAATGTAATGTTAATTTGAAATTCAAAATAATAAATTTGAAATGGATGTTGATGATGTTAATAATTAAGTAATAGATTGTTTATATAATTAATTTCTTTATTTAAATACTATTAACTAACAAGCTATACTGAATTATTAATTAGATAAAAGATACTGATATCATTTAGTTTTTTGATATTTATTTGATGAATAATAATAACTCTTTTTCAAAGAGTGGAATTTTGCTTTTGGAATTGAATAAACAAAAATATAAGACTTATTAAATTTATATAAATAATTTAAACATTAGAGATAATTAATGTGGATAAGTAGGTTGTATATATCTAAATTCTGAAATTTCTAATTTTAGATTCATTCTTTAATGAATTTAAAAGAATTCTAACATCTAATTAAGAATAAATATTAGGATAAATTAAACACGATATAATTATAAATAATTATAAATATTTAGGAAATTAAGCAGAATTTGGAACATGTTTATTTCTAATTAATCTAATGTAATTACAATTCTTTAAAGTAATGAAGCATATTAAATTGGAGGGATAATTTATTTTATAGGATTAGAATCCAAATTATTCTTAATAGATTGTTATATAATCAATAATTATGCATAAATTGCTGGTGCAATCTATTTTAATTATAGTATAAGTTAAGATATAAAAAGATTTGATACAAATTTTGTTGAAATTGGTGCATATTTCTTTAGAAATGCTTGTTTAAGTTCCAACTAATTTATCAATTACTTTAAATAACTATAAAAGTATTTTAAATACATATCCTATATATGAAATTAATGACTGTTTGTATGAACAATTAAAAATTTTAAATATGAAAATAGAGGAATATTTTTGCCAAGTGAAACTCCAATCCAAAAATATTAAAAATTTAATTTAAAATCTTAGCAATTATAACCATTAAACTTAACTTTTAGAATTGTTGCATTAGATAATTTGATTAATTCAAAATGTGATAAAAATAAGAATTTATTGATACATAGAATCAAACATTTATATCATAAAATTCTGTGTATTTTAATACAACTTCAATGATTATAATCTAGATGATTTGATTATTTTTTTTGATAGCAATAATACAAATAAATTATACTTATAATTAGTAATTACTTGTGATAGTATAAAAATAAAATAATATGATTAAAGCAATATAATTGTAAAATCATTTCACTCTAATTATAAACTATTTGTTAATCTTAACACATTTTGATGTAGAGTAGGTAAAATTAAACCTTTATCATATATGTCATGTTGAGAATGTGCTACAGATTTAGACTAATATTCTTTAAAAATTAATACAAATAGGTGTAAAATTAGGGATGAATAAACTACTATAAACGTTACTTCTTTTTAATTAAATCTAAGAAAAGTATTTAATTAGTCTATTAATTTAGAGATTTTGGAGACCTTATTTTGATAACAATTTAATTGATGAATGCTATAACTTGAAAGAGAATTGTTTTGGATAATGGGATTATGGAGATAACTCCTGCTTTTTAGATGATATAGGATCATTGTGTGAGTAATGTGATATTCAAAACATTAGAGGAAAAGGAAAATATTCAAGCGCTTAATAATATACATGTAGATCTTGTGAAAATATTAGATTTAATTTACTTTAAATTATTGGATTTAGTATTTGGTAATTTATATGATTATTATTTAAGGTCTCTAATAACTATCATTCCTAGAGTTAAAGGGGAAATAACAACTCAATATTATTTTCTAGAATCTCCTTACTTAATTAATATATTTACTAATTATATATAAATTATAAGTTCTTTAACAACACTCAAATTAGCCAGTTATTTGTATTGTTTAAATGGAGTTGGGACTCCGATACAAAGAATTTCCTCTTCAATGGATTCTTTTTTAAGTATAAAATTATTATATTTCATTAGTTATTTAATTTTTATTAAAATGATTGATTAAATATATAAAAATAACATTATTGAGAAAATTTTTATTAGAAATTAAACTTAAGTATTGTGTGATTTGATAAATGATGGAATTAATATTCTGAACTAAATTTAAAATTTTGAAAAAATCAAAAAAGTGATCAGACCAGTATATAATTTAGAAATTGTATATTTTGCATAAATTATAGATAAATTTAATTCTAAATTGAATTGATTATCATTAATATATTTTTTTATCTGGTATTTAATTTTAGGTTGATAAAATGTGAATTTTTTTTTCATTTTCAAACAATAAATATTGGATATAATATAAAACTTCTAATTTTTTTATCAATATTCTACAAAAATTTTAAATTAATAATAAAAGATATTTTTTTATGAATAAATATTATTTTAAATTGCAGAATTATTATAAGATCAATAACATCCTTCTATTACACTAATTATCTTTTCTTTATTAAAATATCACCCTTTACGAAATTCCAGATTTTTACTTAACAAGAAATATAATTTTCAATTAATTTTATTTATTAATATATTTTATTATTTAAGTATCAATAAAAAAAGCCAAATTTTAGCAAACTATGGCATTGAATAAGCTTAGAACTTAATAATAAGTAATTAGTCTTATAAAATAAAATTCAACTAAGAATCTATTGAAAGTCTTCTTGACTTTTTAAAGGTATTCATTATTTATTTCTCCTCAACTTCTTAATCAATAACATATATCTTTTATGACTCTTTCTAATTTGATTAAATATCTTTCCAATTCACTAATTTAAGGATTGAAGGAAAACTTCTTCATTCTCAAATAATTTATCATATATCATAATTTTTTGATATCTATGATAATCAAAAAAAATATATACTTTTCCTTCAAATTCTTATAATCACTCTTTAAATGGAATATTTTTAGTTATGTATCCAAAAAGATATAAAATTTCAAACAGTTTTTTATTCAGCATTCATATGAATTTAGGCTGTCAATTATAAAAAATTGATTTTACTATAAAAATTAAATTGAATCTATCCTCAATTTTTATGATTGTGATTTTTTTAAAGTTTTTGATTCCTAATTTCCTTTTAAAATTAAACAATTTTTCACAAATTGTCTGTTGTTGTAAAATTAAAGTTTCTATTATTCTGTTCTCTCATGTCTTCTTAGTTTCTTCAAAATAATTTTTGTTTCTAAACAATATTCCAAGAATCATAAACATCGATATGGGGATTTAACATATTTCTTCTAAAAATTAATTTGGTTTTTGATATTAGTGTTTAAATTATGATGTTTATTTATCACATTCTAAGAAATATAATAATAAAGATTGCTCAAATATTTAATAAATTTTTTAATATTTTTCATTTTTCTATTCTAATCATTCCTCTAATTAATTTCTTGCAATAATTGAATCTACTAATTGCTTCATATAATATTATTCTAAATTTGTATATGTTTTTACATAATCTTATTCTTAATCTTCAAATTTTTCCTAGTAATCTGACCTTAAATCTCTTAAACTTTTCCTATATAATTTATATTTATTCTCTTAATCTTTTTTTTAATCTAATAATTTATCTTCATAATATTTTTCCTAATCTATTAATTTTTTCTCGTAATCTTATTTTAAATCTTCTAATGTTTTCCTATATTCTTAATATTTTTCTAAATGTCTTAGTATAAATCATGATATTTATTATTGTAATCTTTTTCATAATCTTATAATTTTGTCTGATAATCTTATTGTTAAACTTTCAATTTTTTCTTATATTCTTCCTATTTTTCCTTATAAGCTTATTCTTATTCTTTTAATTTATTCTCATTATCATCCATTAAATTTTATAAATTTTTATAGTAGTATTCATATTTCAACATTAATATTATGAATATTAGTATTATAATTTATCCAAAAACTCTTAAAATTTTTTTAATTGATTATAATTGATGTTATTTGCATCTTTTGATACTTATTCTAAATAACTATTTATTTATTTATTTATTTATTTATTTATATTTATTTTTACTTGCCAACCAATGGGGAAATTAAAACTTAATTAGGTGATCAGAACCCCTTCGGAAATTCTTATACAAGGAATGCCTACATAAATAATAATAAATTAATTGATGTCTTTCTTCCAGGGTTTGGGTTT
>CAJJDO010000169.1:110999-126989 GCA_905183005.1 Paramecium pentaurelia
CCCAACCCCAAACCCAAACCCAAACCCAAACCCAATCTAGGAATACATCTACAACAATTATTCATCCTTGACTTTTAATTCATATTCCAATTTTAGGTTTTCATTTTACTCTTTTTCATAGTTTTAATATAATTCTTAATATTGAGCACTTTACTTTTAAAGTTCCAAATTAAAGTATTCCCTCTACTTTTTTTGTTAATCATTAATAGGCAACTATACTTAATCTATGAATAAATTAATAAATTATTAAAAGCTAAAATTTGGTTAAGTCAAAGAGGGTAATGAACTAATTTATTCAAGATGGCTTGATTATTCAGATTATTGTTTTAATCTTAACTTAATTTTTTTTTAATATCATCAATAATTTAATCTAGGTAATCATCAATTTTATTGAATGAAGACTAATAACTAATCTAAAAATTATAAATTACCTTAACTTTTTATTGCACTCCATTGATACATATCTCTAATCCCAACTATTCTTAGTGTTCTTGCATAACGATGATCGATAAAATAAATTATTTTATTATTGAAATATAATGAATTTCTATTAAAATTAAGATATTAGAAAAATAATTCACAATCATTTATTTATTAGATATTATCATTAAATTTATACTCCATATGTTTAAACACCTTAACTTAAGTCTAATAGACTTACTTATTTTTGGATTAATAATTAATAAAAGAAACACACATAAAATATATAAGTATATGAAATTTCTATTCATATATTATGATTTATATAAGTTAAACTAAGGAATTAATGAATTTTAGAACTTATTCAATTTTATTAAAATATCATAAAAATAGATTTCAGATCTAAAAGTAGCAAATTATGGGATGTACAAGATTCAATATATAAAAATCTATTTTACCTCAATTTTGGTGCTGTTTCATTTACTGATATAATGAATGAATTTCTATATTGAACTTAAATTTACAATTATAAAAATTGTTTGCATAAAAAAAATAAAGTTCTTCTAATAATCCAAATAATTCAATTTTAGTAATTAAAATAACCCACAAAAAATTGAATTGATTAACTTCTACTTGTAAAAATTAGTTACGAAATCAATTACTTATATCTAAAAAATGCATATTTTTTATTTTTATACATTTTTGCTTCGTTATAATAACATTTGATTTTAATTTGATTATTTAATTCTGAAATGAATTTTTGTAATTCAAAGCTATTGAAATGGAAAAAAACTTTTATAATCTTGTAAACTTGGAATCACACATAGATTGGTTAGATTTTATTTTTTATTAATGTAAAAATATGAAAAAAGTTCAAAATAGGAAAGATATTATTTTTTTGGTTCAACTAAAACTTTTAGAATATGAATTGTTAACAAAAAAAATAGAAAGTATAAGCTTTAGATTAGATTATTTAATGAAATATAATGTTAGTAGGAGAGTTGCTAGTAAATATTAATAAATTAAAGGTAAATAGCGTTTTAATTAGATGAAATAATTGGATATAGTGGAAGATGGATTGAAACTTATTAGGACATGAATATTCAATAGATAGTTTTCATAAAGTATAAAAAAATTGTTATCTAAATAATTAGGAAATTCAATCTAATTATTTGATATTTAGATATTTTTAAATTAATTTAAAATTTATAGATGACAAAATAAAACAAAAGAGTAAATTTTATGCATAAGCTTTGAATAAAACTGGAACTTAATTGTTATCTGTGTGTCATTCTGATAGTAAAGTATGGAATATGATTGATAGTAAACTTATTAATCAATTTTATCAAGACATACTAAAGATATATGTCGTTTAAATCTAGTAAAATATAAGATAGAGTTATATCAAGTAAGAATGATTAAACAATAATTTGTTTGAAATAAATTTTATAAAATGAATGGAAGCATCATAACAGGATGTAAAACAAAAAGAATGGATATGAACTTTGATACTTAATAATTAAAAAAAATTATTACATTCACAGGAGAAGATTAAAAAATTATAGTTTAGAAAAGTAGATTTAATTAAATTTAAATAAGACATATATTCGAAAAAAATACTAAATATAAACTTGCTCTGAGTTTAAATGAATGTTCGGATAAGGAGATTAATGTTATTATAAATAAGTATTTATGGTAATTCATTAAGTTTTAAATCGTTTTGGTTGTCTCATATTATATCATTAAAAATAATAAATTTATATGGATATCTTATAGTTAAGAGATAAATTGTATTCGGAATGTTTTATAAAAATGTTTTATAGGAATCAACAGAAATTTAAAATAAAAGATATAATGAATTACGATAAATATATTGTATTAATGGATTAATTATATATAAATATATTATTATTGAAAAATATAGAAAAGTTATCTCTATATAAGCTCTTTGATGTTAATAGCTTACTTAAAATTTACTTATAATTTATTTTAATTTACAGGTTTTGGAATAATTTTATCTATGCCTAATGTTGAAACTTTAATGTAGTTTTTTTATGTCTCATATGCTGATCAAATAAAAATTTGTAGATTATTATATTTAAAATCTAATATATTAGTATAAAATTTACTTGCATACTTGTTTGAAATCCATCCATTCCAACATTTCAATATCCATAAAAATGAACTATAAATTTAAAAAGTGATTGAATTTTAAGTTTTACTTTTTCAATAGCTTGAAATCCATCAAAAACTGAATCTGCTTTAATATTATAATTTTTAAGCAACGTATTCAAAGCTATTTAATGAAATGGTTTTTCATCTACTACTAAAACATGAGTACAATATTAACAAATTAATTTTTCCTCTTAAATTCTTTAATGATCTATATTTTTAAAAGATGATATATTTTTATGAAAAAAATATTCAGGACTTTCAGGCATTAAGATTACTTATTTTAATTCAAAACCATTTAACCTAGAAGTGGCCTATTAAGTCTCTGAATTTTATTCTTAAATTATAGAAAATGAATTATATATTTCTTTAATTAAATTTTTATTAGATAAATAAAAAGATAATTGATAGGCATTCTAATTAAATTACTAATTAACAACTTGAAATGAAACTAAAGATCCTTCATTTTTTATGGATCTTATAATTAATTAATTATTTTCAGATTCAGTCAACCCTTAAACAAGTTTAGCTACAATACTCAGTCCTAATCCCTTCTTTTCACTTTCAGAATTTGAATTCTAAATTGTACCAATTTCTATTATTTTTTAAAAAATACTACTTTATATTAGTTGCAATTATTTTTCTGCAATTCCTATCCCATGCAACCTCCCTCTTTTTAATATTTAATAGCATTATTTAATTGATTTACTAATATTTATAATAGAATATCATAATCTTAAATAAATTAGATCTTTTTTAATTATTAATGATAAAAAATTTCAGTATCTTCAAATTAACAAAATTTCAACAAATCAGAGTTGATGAGTCTTTTATTTATCATCAAACAATTGTATGTACTTTTGATCCTCCTTATCCTTGCATCTTGTTTAAATATAGATTAATAGGAAAAGATAAAGATAGGAACCTTCACTCAATTTTAAATTTGTAAAAAATAATTGATGAGAGCTAGAAACTTGTAAACCAAATATAAACTACTACTACATCTTAAAGATTTACTTCTGACATCAGAAGATGCAGAACTAGTAAATTAGCGATTATAAAATATTTGAAAAATTAAAGAAATTTCAAGGAATTTTTTTGAAATTTTAAATAGTCAGCAGCATCATCTCTACTTTCCAATTAAGGCTATTAAAAATACTTAGAGATATTTGAAATATATACTTATATTTCAAGATCGAAAAGAAGATAGAAGATTTAAATATAGGTATAAATTCTTTTTAGTAGGTTTGACAGTGGGTATGTATAAAAGATTTATTTTTATATATTTTTATAATATAGAAGAATGATAAAGCCAATATTTCAAGCAAAAAAATATTAAAATTAAGATGGTTTTGAGAATTTAAGATCAGAATGTTATTAACTTGATTAAATCATTTTTAAATTTATCAGAGAAATTAAAAAATAATTATAGAAGCAAGATATGCCGATTGATATAAATGCTTTTTACCATTTTAATTAGAAAATCATTTCAATAAGCTTAATGAAACAATTTTTCTGATATACACTTAATTACAAGAAGACAATTTCTAATACTATAAAAACTTAGCACATTATATACTCATTCTTTTGGAAAAAAATGTCAATAAAATAATTATTTTTACTATTATGTGGAACACCGTTAAAAAAGTCGAATTCCTGCCATCCCGTTATAAAATAATATAATTTATTTTGCTCTTAAATTTTCAATTTCATGGAATAAAAGATAAATAATCTTCGCGATTGGCTAGTAGACAAGTCGTCGAATCTTGAAATATTTATCTTCTACATTGTACCTTTTCAGCAACATTATTGAATTGTTATATCTAATTTTACTCAAGATAGCCTAAATTCCTAATGCATTAATTTCTCAAATATATATCTTCATTATTCCATGCGAAAAGTTTAAAGATGAAAATAATTTCTAATTTCATCATCGTCTAGACTTAAATATTATCTTTATGCTAATTCTTTATGCCATTTGAATTTGAAGTTGAAGCAATTCAAAAATTATTTTTAGAGCCTTTTAAATTAGATATATGATTATGATTCATATTTGTAAATAATTTATAATCATGATATATTGTTAAGTTAAACATTATCTGATTTAAGTTTAAGGCTACAACCATCTTATATAATGGATAGCCATAATATTTATATTTATATATTCAATTTATGAAAATGATGATTTATCTTTATTACTTAAGTAAAATAATTCAGAATTTAATTTTTTATAATTTAAATTTAAATTAATTCTTTTGGGTTTGATTAAAAATGCAAGTAATTTCTAAAAGTGATTTCAATTAAGTATTTTATTTGATTGATTAATCAACTAATTATAGCTTAAAAATAAGCTTGCTAAATAACATTAATATAAAATTTCTTCAAGTTTCTTTTATCTATAACCTATTTCAATAATAAAATTATTCTCTAAAGAAAAATAACTTATCATGCTTCTTATAATTAAATTTGTAGACGTCTTTATCTGCCTAATCTAACATAAGATAATTGTTTAAAAAATTTCATACCTGAATTCAATCATATTTTATGTTAGAATAAAATCTAAGTATTATTTTTTGAGATATTAATCATTTTTAATCTATAAGTGTAATTTTGTAAATCCTTAAGAGTCTCTAATATTCTCTATGCTTCTTTTAAGGAACTTTAATATTCATTAAAAGGAAACATCTCATTACCATTTTACTCCTTGAATCATAGTAAAAAAGGTCACCAAAAAAAGGAATTTTCTACTATGTCTAAAAAGACTCCGACTACCCATAGTGAAAGATAAAAGAATTAATGTATTTGGGATATAAATAAAATTATAATTACTGAATAAGATCTTTTTTGATATTATCTAATTAAATTTAAATTATATCTTATGCAATTTATATCATAAATTGGAAAATTATAATTCACAAAGAGGTCTTATAAATTATAAAAAATCTAAAAATTAAATAAATATTATTAGATGATATTATTCTTGAATAAGTGCAAGCAAAAAGTGCTAGATTTCTTGGGAGATATTTTATTGATACTTTTTATATTGGCTCATTTTCTCATTTAATAGAAGGAACTCTCTTCTTATATGTTAAATTTTTTCTTTAACTAAAATATAAATTTTCCCTCATTATTCCTTTTTTTATATTATTCATCATATAAGTTTATTGTATGTTATCAGGCTATTTTTGATGTAATCTATAATAAATCTACTTTGTTAAAAGAAAAATATGCGATTAGTACTTTTAAACATTCTTAAGTAAATCATGAATAAGTAAAAATATAGTAATATAAATATTTATTTGAAGAAGTAAACAAAAAATAAAGCGATCAAACTTTTAAACAGTCTAATTAACTACTAGTTTCATTCACTCTTGAACACTTAATCAGATCAAAACCAAACCCTTAAAACAGGAAGACAAATTAATTTTGAAAGACATATTATTAAATATCAGAAAAAAACTAATAAAATCCTGAACCCTAAAGAAGAAGCGAAAGAATTTCCTGTTAGAAAGGAATTGAAGGATTTTAATATTTGAGATTATTGATAAATATCCTTAATGGAGATATAAATTTTCCACATTAACAAAAGAGGAATGTCAAATCTTTGTTTTTATGCAATAATATTTTTAATTTCATTAAAATATTAAGAAAACTGAAAACTCAAATTTATTTGTTTTTGATCACTTAGGATCTTAAAATAATATTATTATTTCTAAATATTTTGATAACATTCTTTTTTTAAATAGAGAAGTGGGAACTTTTAAGAAACATTACTTAGTTAATAAAATTTCAAGAAGTATATTATTTGGCCCCACATTTATTATAAACTTAGAAAAAATTCACAAAGACTTATTTATTATCATAAACAGGACATACAACCTTTTCGTTTCAAATTTATACTATTCTATAAGAATTATTTTATTCTACAAATTTATTAGGTATGTTATTAACGAATCATCATACCCTCTAACAAATTTCAGGCCATCTTAGCATCTTTCAAATCAATCTTTCTCATTCAAAAAGTCTCAATAATTATCACACAATAAAACCTATAAATAAAATCATATCATTGCTGAATTGGGCGGATAATTATACTTTTTCCCTTGCTTACGAAAAATAATTAAAGTTTTACTAGAATTGACTATCTTTTAATTAACTAATTTTAATTTAAATAACATTTATAATTCAATATTATCTAAAATGAACATACAGGTATATCATGAATATAATACGAAAATATAACTTGCTGTTGATTTAACTACTATTTCAATTTCATTTTTATAATTCTTCAACATAAATCAGTCAATTTACATGAAAATCTGATCTCAAGTTTATTCAAATAAATGGAGTTATAGTTGTAGAACTTCATTTAAGTAAAATAGTGTTGTAGTCAATTCATCTAATGATTTAAATTTATTAATCATTTTACCTTATAATTATGGATTAAATTTAATATATGAACTATTTGATTGATCAGAATTTTGTCCAATCTAATAGATGCAAGATCAAACATTTCTTCTTTGTATATATCTCAAAAAATCTTACTAAATAACAATTGGTAATAAAAATAAATAAAAATAGAATTCGCAATCATTATTATATAATTATGATATATAACAATGATTATTTGGAATATTTCATTTTAATATTAACATTGTTTAGAATTTTATTTTTGTTTGTAATATTATTACATAAATTTTTTAGTTCCTTTAAAGAATTATCACATTCCGCATTAATGAATAAGGATATTCTTTTTTATTTTTTTTATAATTATGCCATGATTATTAATTCGATAATTCTTAAATCTATGTCAATCTTAAATAAATAATTATTTGATATTTAAAGTACCTTTTGATGGGATAGTACATATTTTGTTATCAAAAACTATGAGAAAAGATATAAAGAATATTAAACAACCCACTAAAATACTTTGCTAATTTTCAACGCCTAAATAGTATGTTTTTATATCAAAGTGCAGAAAAAATAAAAGAAAATTAAAAACTAATAAGTATATTAAAATTTGAAATAAAGTATAAATGTCAGAAAAATATGTTTATTTTATAATACAATAAAATTTAGAAATTTATTAATAGAGATCTCAAAATAAAGCCTACTCTAAATTGATAAAAATCCCACGATTGCTTAATTAATCATTAGGTAAATTTTTAACAATTAACTCAATACATCGTTTTAGTTTAATTATTTGAGTTTTAATTCTCTGTTCATGTAGAAAAAAAGTGTTTTAAGCTCTGCAATATTTTAATCAGTTGTCTAAAATTTATTCCTTCTCTTTATTCCAAAAATAGACAACAAAAAAGAGAATAGAGGAAAATTATTTAAAAGAGAATAAAAAAAATTTTGTTATAAAGTTTTAAATTTTCATTTCTGATATTAAAATAATTACAGCTATCATTTTAAATATATATGATTAGATTAATTTGAAGATTTTCATCAAAAGAGAATGATTGTCATTTTAAAATTGCGGTAAATTGGAATTCTTATCATAGTTCCGATTTTAATATCTATTAACATACAAATTCAATTATTATTAGTAAAACTAAGGTATTATATCAGAGAAACTTTTGTAATTTCCTATTCTCATGTATAATGCAACAATAATTTTACAAGTAAATTATGCGTAAATGTCATTATTCTTTGTAGCATTCTTTTTTTAGTTCACTTCACAAAAAACACATATTACTTTATGAATCTTTATAGATATTTATCCCTTCATACTTTTTTGATTTATTTATCAAAAATATGTCTTTTTGTGTTTTTAATTTCTCTCTTATAAATTCAGTTTTATACTTAAATTTTGATATTTGAAAGCTGAGAAATTCCATAGATATTAGTTGTTGAGTTGTGTTTTGCAACTTTATTATAAATAGGATAATTAGTTGTTTACAATAACCAAAAATTATAGCTTTTGTTTTAGACTCTTTGAATTTCTATATTAATAAACAATAATTCACCTATTAATGGCATGAGTCCGCACTATTGGTGTCTTTTTCAAAATTTAGGAGAATATAAAAAAATAAAAAATTAAGAAGCCTTTTTAAAGGTTGTTTGTTTTTTTCACCAAATTCCATATCAAAAAAAAAATAATTCAAAGTTTTATTTATAACCGAAAGTTATCAGCCAATTAAGAATATATTCAGAAAAATAATTTGATTTTCATTTAATTTAAATACTGTTCATAAAATTTTATAAATATCTTTTTAGCATAGTATTGAGATAAGTTCAAAAGTTGAAAATGAACTTTTCTTGTAGAAAGGAACTATATGGTAAGATTCAAAGAAATTCTCTTGGATAGAATGGTGAATAATTAAGTGGGATATGTGCAGAATCTAGGATCTTAAGGTTAAATATCAAAATGATTGCTAGCACTAAAAACAAAAGCAATAAGAAGAACTTCACCCTTTTTTATTTATCCAATGTGTTTAATAGTGTAGCTAGGAAAGGACTTTTAAAAATGGTGAAGTATATTCATTTTATGGATATGGATAGTCTGGAATTTTGTTTAAAGTCTATGATAATCTTTACATCTATTATCCAATCAAGAAGGAAAAGATTATGTTAAAAAAGGGGTTGCCAAAGGCTCTGTACTAAGCCCCTTCCTATTTAATATATTTTTTCACTATGTTCTTGAGGACTTCAAGACAAGCTTGGAAGTTTACAAAGATAGTTTAAGCAAAAGATATACTAAGAGTAAAAGATTTTTTGATGAAGTTCAAATTTTTGTTTATGATGATGATTTAGCTATATTTGCGAATTAGGATATATTGAAATCAAAAATATTTAAATTTCAGAAACTTATGAAATTTTTGTGGATAGTAATTGCCTTTATTATTATTAATTGAATATCAAATCAGAAGAAATCTATTTTTATAAAAATTATAATCATTTTGGTTTTGGAATTTAATAATAAATAATTTACGGATAATCAAATAATTTAATTTACTAATAATAATCAAATCCAATTTAGATAGAATTTGACCATTATTTGAATTAACTCCAACTGATTAAAACCTTATCATAAATAAAAAAATTACCATTTCATTAAATTAAATCAGAACGATATATTATTGGCAATAAAAAGTGAATACTAAATTGATTTTATATCTCTTTTAAGGTAAAAATTTTTATACAGCTGTAAGCTATTTCCTTAGCATCTCAATTGATTGAATTTTGCCATAAATTAAAATAAACAAATAGTATATTATGATTGGCTAGAAGAGATCAAAGTTATATAAATTTGATAAAATTGAAAACTAAATTATTTCAATTGCTATTTCTGAAATAAATTTTAAATTGTATAATTCAGAAGACTTTGGATATAAAGCTAAAAATCTGTCATTTACATCAGATGTTTAATTTATAGTATATCAATAAGATGATCATGTAACCCTCACTCCAAATATATTCCGAAAATTTGTAAGAATAAATGGATGTATTATTTTTTCCAGAAAGCAATTATTTAATAACTTTTGATAAAAAAGAACCTTAGATACGAATAGACGAATATTACATAAATACTTAGAATGCATCAGCTTTATATAATATAAAATTGCTTTTACCAATACCAATCCTTTAAAATTAAACAAGAAAAATGTATAATTAATAATATGTTATTTCAAAAATTAAATCAAATATTATATGTGTTTATGACATAAAAGAACTTCAAAAAGATATCTATGATAAACCCCTTTGTAATAATATCCAAGATGTTCATTACGCAGGCCTTCTTCCTAAAAAACAAAATTTTATTCTCTATCATTAAATCAAATTTGAAAGCCTAAGATTTAATGGAGAAAAATTAATTATTGAAGATCCTTTTGCATATTGGTAAAATTGTCTATCTTAGTAAGCCTAATGTTAATCTACAAATTTTCGCAAATACAATAAATGTGATTTTGTAAAATTAGATAATTCTTTGGGAATTATATTTTAGTCTTAAGGTGTAATTTTCATATATGTTTTGAAAGATTTCAAAACTTATGAGTTATTGTATAAAGATTTTATAAATTAAGATTAACTACAAAGTATTAGATTTTATGTAATTCAAATGGTACTAAAGTAGGTTTATTCCAAAAAACAAAATAATTTAACAAAAGATTAAATTTTTATTTTGGATAAAAGTTAAAGGGCATTGATTGATGCAGTTTACCTAACTAGAGATAAAATCTTTTGTGAATCCCGAGAACGATGAGAAAATATAAATTGATAACAAATATAATCCTATTGGTGTTAAGCTATATTTATATTTATTCTGAGGATTAGAATCATTTACAAATATATAATGCTTAAGATGGGACAAGAGGCCATAAATAGCCTATTTATGAAGTTTTCATTCATCTTAATGAGAATTTGTAAAATTATTAAGCTACCTTGATACAATTACAGTTATTCAATTTAAATTGGCAAAGATTAGATTCAAATAAAAATTTAATATAATAGGTTAATCATTTCTTAAATTAGTAGTATTTCTACTGTAAATAATGATGGAAAAAGATATATTATTGTTTTAAATTCAGAATAATTTCTTAAACACTATTCTAAAGATATAATTCTTTTTAAAAAACATACAATAACTAGCCCAAATGGGGGATATACAACTTAAGGGATGATTCAAAAAGGAATTGTATAATCAATACATAAATTAATTTGCTGTAGCTTTTTCAAATAATGGTGAACAATAATAGGCTTAATGTTGAAACATCAGACATGCCAAATGGTCTTGGAATAAACCAATTAAACATTAATGTACACTTAGGATGATTCAATACTTATTTCAAGTTCTGAATACAATATAATATCATTTTGGTATATTGAAGATAATGTTATAGAATATAGAAAACAGATTTAAGAAATTTAGATCGACTTCAATACTTTATTTATAAATTTTTCTCCTAATGGATTTGACATAGCATTAGAATTATAAGGAGATTTTATACAAATCTTAACAAATGATACATCAAAATTTTATTCTTAGAATTAGAATTAAAAAGTATAATATTTATTATATTATAGTACATCGGTTCTTATAAATCATATCCATAATTGCAATTATTCTAGCCTTGAATAGCATTTTAGGAAATTCCATCATTGAAGATAAAGGCAACAACTTATTGATTTATCATTTTAGTGAGATTATGTAACAAGAATATGAAATTGTAACATAGTAAGATGATTGAATACCATATTAATAATTACATTACAATCATAATCAAAAATATTTTCCTAAAAAATTGATTAAATACAAACACAAATATATCATACAATTTTCAAAGGGGGAGGCATTACATCTCAGTCTTGACCCCGATATCACAATTTCATCGAAAACACCATACTTGTTTTTTCACAAAATATTGAGTATATACAAACACACATATATCATACAAGCTAAGCTAATTGGTGAACACTTTAGGTCTACATCTTACTAGTTGCAAGAAAACCAGGAGACAAATTTGGGGTCTCCAAAAGTACATCTTTCAGTTTTTCAAAGGGGGTATTGCATCATGAAGCTAACACCACTAATTTAAAATCACTTTCATAGTATTTTAATAGAATATTGAGTATAGACTTACAGAGACATACCATATATCAATTAATAGAGGGTATAAAAATAAGCATAATTATTAACACCTTAGATTCACATCTTTTTTAGTTTCATTGAAAGTTTGGATGTAATTTTCATAAAAGTAACGTCTGAGAGGTCATACAAAGTTTTGGACGTAAACATTAAATGTCTTAAAAATAGTGCACCATTTTCACAACCTAGGAGTCATACTCAGAGAAACAGAAAAATCTAACATAGAACTCTTACAATCTATTTTGGCTCTCTATTTCCTGTCTTAACATTCCAAAATCGCATAATTGGATTGAATTATCAAAACTACATATTTCCATATTTCGATGATTACAGAAACACATTGATCTAACATAATTATATGATCCAAATTGTCTTTTTGTCATTATGTTTTTAGAGTAACCAGCACCACAATATGATAATATATTTATATAAGGAGAAATAAACTGAGTTAACCTTTTATCTATGGTTGCCTCCTATTATTCTCATTTAATACATACAGATAGATAGACTTATTACTACGACTAGAAATTAATATCGTAATACCATTAGAGAAACCGACTGACATTACCAAATTTTAATGACCATTAAATTTGGCTTCCTCTTATCCTGATATACTAGATGCTTCTGTATTTCAATCAAGAATAAACAGATTGATCTAACATCATCCTTCTTAGCAATTTAGGCAGTTAGATTTATCTATATTACAAAAATTTTATATTTCTATCAGATGAGAAACAGATTGAATTTACCCAATTATCATGACCATATTACTTGGCTTCTATTAACATTATTTCGCATCTTTATAGGCAGAAAGAGTGATTCCCACTATCAGGAGCTTCTATATTTCTCTACAGACTTACATCACTCAATTCTTACGGCCATTTAAATTTGCTTTCTATTATTCTGTTTTAACATCCTTATAGACAATTAGAATCATCTCTACTATCAGAGTCTAATATATTTCTATTAAAGACTAAAATTACCCTATTCTTATGGCCATCTTTGAAGATCTTGGAGTGTCATTAGAAATTGCCTTTAAGCCTTACTATTCATATTTATTAATAGTAATTACAAAAGTTCTACTCATTTTTCCGTCAACCTTTTTACTCATTATTTCACTTATCCAAGTGTTAAAATCATGCATTTTACATATTTTAAGGAGTGAACAAGATTTTGTTCAGCCATATTCCAATTTTTTAATTGTTAACTGAAATAGTCAATTATATGTGAAAAAGGAAGAATGAACGAATCAATCATAGCACTCAAATTATGTATAAATTAAAATATTCATATAAAAATAATATTCAAGAATCAAGCTATGCAAATATTGAAATGAATTCTCAATGGAATATTCTACCTCTATTATCATCAATTCCAATTATACTTCACATTTACTAAAATGCATAGGATGATTTTATCGATTTTTGCATGTTTAACTTAAAATTAGAGTCATAGAAATTCAATATTAAAAATAAAAAAAAGAAAATGCAGAGCACTTTTTAAGATAAGTAAGCTCTAGCTGACATCTTTGATTAAATAAAAGATGTAGATAAGCAGATGCTCGGTGTCATATTAGAAATATTAAGAAAGGAAAAAGTGTAAGGCTGCATTGGATATCTTTTGGATAATGGAAATCAAACATAGTTGAGATAATAAATCTTTCAATAAGGAAAGAATTTAATAAAAGTTGATAATGGATAGCAATTATATGATGTTAGAAATAACATCTTAAAAATTACTAAAGTCTTAAAACAAATAAAAGATCATTGTTTCAATAAGTTAGATTATTCTAATGAAGAATAGGAAGAATCTATAAAGGCTCTAATTAAAAAAATAAAATATGATAAATAGATCATAGAATTTTTGTTATTTTTAGTTCACCTCACATCTAAAGATGACACTTTTATATAAAGTGGATCTAATTCATTACATATCTTAGTCTAGATGAAATTTGACCTTAGAAACAAAAATTTTGAAAAAATTAAGATCTAAAATATTTCTTTAGTTGGAGCAAATTTTGTTCGGTGTAATTTTAGTGAATCTTAATTTAATAATGTTAATATAAGTGGAATAAATTTGAATGGAGCGCTATTATTAAATTGTAAATGGACAAATTTAAAAATCCTTGAATTAAATAAATTTAATGGCCATACCAATTTAGTAAACACAGTTTGTTTCTCTGCCGAAGGAAAAACAATAGCATCTGGTAGTGTTGATAAGTCTATCCGTCTTTGGGATGTCAAAACAGGATAATAAAAAGCCAAATTAGATGTTCATACTAGTGATGTCAACTCAGTCTGTTTCTCTCCTGATGGAAACACATTAGCTTCTGGTAGTGGTAATGGGTCTGTCTTATTATGGGATATTAAAACAAGAAAGAAAAAAGCCAAATTATTTGGTCATAATTATAAGGTCAACTAACTCTGTTTCTCTCCTGATGGAACTACATTAGCATCTGGTAGTGATGATAACTCTATCCGTTTATGGTAAGTTAAAACAGGATAATAAAAAGCCTAATTTAATGGCCATACCAGATAAGTAAACTCAGTCTGTTTCTCTCTTGATGGAAACACATTAGCTTCTGGTAGTGGTGATAAGTCTATCCGTATATGGAATGTCAAAACAGGATAATAAAAAGCCAAATTAGATGGTCATAGTAGTTATGTTATGTCAGTTTGTTTCTCTCCTGATGGAAACACATTAGCTTCTGGTAGTAGAGATAACTCCATTCATATATGGGATGTCAAAACAGGATAATAAAATGCAAAATTAGATGGTCATAGGAATTATGTTATATCAGTCTGTTTCTCTCCTGATGGAAACACATTAGCATCTGGTAGTGATGATAACTCTATCCGTATATGGGATGTCAAAACAGGATAATAAAAAGCCAAATTAGATGGTCATCGTAGTTATGTTATGTAAGTTTGTTTCTCTCCTGATGGAAACATATTAGCTTCTGGTAGTGGTGATAACTCTATCCGTCTATGGAATGTCAAAACAGGATAATAAAAAGCCAAATTAGATGGTCATGAGCATTCTGTAATGTCAGTCTGTTTCTCTTCTGATGGAAACAAATTAGCATCTGGTAGTTATGACAACTCTATCAGTATATGGGATGTCAAAACAGGATAATAAAAAGCCAAATTAGATGGTCATAGTAATTATGTTAGATCAGTCTGTTTCTCTCCTGATGGAAACACATTAGCATCAGGTAGTTATGATAACTCTATCCGTTTATGGAATGTCAAAACAGGATAATAAAAAGCCAAATTAGATGGTCATAGTAGTTATGTTATGTCAGTTTATTTCTCTCCTGATGGAAACACATTAGCTTCTGGTAGTGGTGATAAGTCTATCCGTATATGGGATGTCGAAACAGGATAATAAAAAGCCAAATTAGATGGTCATAGTAGTTATGTTATGTCAGTTTTTTTCTCTCCTGATGGAAACACATTAGCATCTGGTAGTTTGGATTACTCTATCTTTTTATGGGATGTCAAAACAGGATAATAAAAAGCCAAATTAGAGGGTCATACTAGTTGGGTCTTATCAGTTTGTTTCTCTCCTGATGGAAACAAATTAGCTTCTGGTAGTGGTGATAAGTCTATCCGTCTATGGAATGTCCAAACAGGATAATAAAAAGCCAAATTAGAGGGTCATACTAGTTGGGTCTAATCAGTTTGTTTCTCTCCTGATGGAAAAAAATTAGCTTCTGGTAGTGATGATAAGTCTATCCTTCTATGGAATGTCCAAACAGGATAATAATAAAAAGCCAAATTAGATGGCCATACTACAACTGTCTA
>CAJJDO010000169.1:160185-173374 GCA_905183005.1 Paramecium pentaurelia
TTAACATCCCATAGACGGATAGAGTTATCATCACTACCAGATGCTAATGTATTTCCATCAGAAGAAAAACAGACTGAGTTGGCACAATCAACATGAAAATATAAATAGACTTTTTATTATCCTGTCTTTACATCCCATAGACGGATAGAGTAATCAGTACTCCCAGATGCTAATGTATTTCCATCAGGGGAGAAACATACTGATTTGACAGTGTTAGTATGACCATTCAATTTTGCTTTTTATTATCCTGTTTTAACATCCCATAGACGGATAGAGTTATCACTATCATCATAAAGATTTCCACTACCAGATGCTAAAGTAGTTCCATCAGGAGAGAAACAGATTGAGTTGACAGAACTTTTATGACCATTCAATTTGGCTTTTTATTATCCTGTTTTAACATCCCATAGACGGATAGAGTTATCATCACTACCAGATGCTAATGTATTTCCATCAGAAGAAAAACAAACCAAGTTTACTGAACTGGTGTGACCATATAATTTATTTAATTCATGGATTCTTAAGTTTTTCCATTTACAATTCAATAGTAACGCTCCATTTAAATTTATTCCACTTATGTTAACATTATTAAATTAGGATTCACTAAAATTACACCTAACAAAATTAGCTCCTACTAAAGAAGTATTTTAGATTTTAATATTTTCAAAATTTTTGTTTCTAAGGTCCACCTTCATCTAAACTAATATATGTAATGAATTAGACCCACATTATATTAAAGTGTTATCTATAGAGGTAAGGCTAACTAAAAATTACAAAAATTCCATGATCTATCTATTATCCTTGATGCTATTAATTAGACTTAATGTAGATTCCTAATTATCTTCGCTTGAATAGTCTTTGTTATTGAAGTCATGATCTTTTATTTTTTTTAAGACATCACTAATTATTTTCATGTCATTTCTAACAACAGAAAATTTCTATTAATTCTCAACCTAAGTTAAATTCACTCCTTGTATGATTTATTATTCTTAATATCTTTGATTCCCATTATCTTAAAGATATCCAATGCAGTCTTAAACTTTTTCCTTTCGCAATATTTCTAATATGACACCAAATATTTCTTCATCAATATCTTTAACTAAAGTAAAGATGTCAGCTACAGCTTCCTCCTCCTTAAAAGCACACTACATTTTCTTTTTTATTTTAATATTGAATTTCCACTACTCTAACTTTAATTTATATACTGCAAAATCGATAAAAGTATCTTATTTATTTTTGCAAAATATTAGTTCAGACTTTGTGAAGATTTGGAATTGAGTAGAATAGAGGTAAATTATGTTATCTAGAATTGAATTCTACATTTTCATTATTTGATTCATAAATAATATAGAATAACTTACTCACACCTTAAATTTTTTATAATGTATATTGTATCTGTAGTTGTAGTGAAACTTATTATTCTTTATAATTGTAGTAGAAATTACATTTCTAAATAGGGAAATATCTCAAAAATACACTTAAATATTAATGAATTTAATAATCTTAAAACCAATTGATGATTTAATAAAAATATTCTAAAAAAGTCATCATTTTCTTATTTTTTTTTCATTATAACAAGAGTAATTGGAATTCTTTAAAATATTCTTCTTCAATTTATTTTGAATTATTCAAAATATTTTAGGGTAATTTGAAGAGGACAATGGTGTATATCATTTATTATGTTGCAAAATTTAAAAAGTATATCATAAGATGAATTTTAATTTAGTTAAAATTATAATAAGTGTATACTAAGTTGCTCCTTTGGATGTAGGCTGAAGTTAATCAGTAATTAAGATTATTAGATGGTTATTTCTTCTAATTGTAATAGGTGAGCTAAAATTATTTGTCTAAATTGTTAATCTTTTCAATTATATCATACTTATTGATGATTAATATATCTTTCATATTCTGGAATATTTTTATATCTAGTAATAAATAATAAAAAGTTATCGAAAAATTACCTCGAATAGAGACTCTCAAAAAATCATTCAATCTATTTGTTTTAACTTTGTTATAGTTTATATTAATTGCTCATATAATGTAGGATCAACTTTATTTTTTAAATTCTTGACATATCTTTTTAGTATTTTTGTTGTTATATAAAATAATAAGTAATTGTTAACTATCTTTTAATATTTATGAACTAAAAAACTAAAAATTATAACATTTGTTAATTATAACTATTAATACCAATCCCTAATATACATAATACTAAATTAAGTAAATATATCATTATATGCGAGATGATTAAAAAAGAATGCTGTTTTGTGCTCAATATTCTCAGTTAAAATCCTTGTAGAATATTTATTTAAAGTAGTATCATTTAAATTTAAATTACATAAAATATTAATTGATAACAGTTTTTATAACATTTCATAAAATATTCCCTACACTAGACTGACCATAGATTATAATAATATTAAAGAAAAGGATGTGTACATTTAATTAAAATGGAATAAGACTTTGGAAAAACATGTACTTATCAATCTTAAGATATGAAGATGAAGTGTTAAACTGATTAAGACATAATTAAAAAATATTAGAAATTGATTGTAATTATAATTGTATTGTTGTTGATAATAATATTCAAATTCACTTTTACTTTAAATCTTCTAAAAAGCAACTTCCTTTGCATTTAAATAAAGGTTTAAAATGTTTCCCTTAATGATTTATAAATTCTTCTTACAAGATATGTTTTCCTTATGCTTCCAATATTATTTATTGGGATATAACAAGAATTGGATAATTAGAGACTAAATAATAATTGAAAAATAAATACCTGAATTTTTATAAGACTTGGGTAAGTAAATCATAAGGAAAAGAACTAAAGTTTTATCAAAAGTAGATTTTCTTTTTTGGGATTTTTACTCGCTTTAATATTAATGGTTTGCTCCTCCAATTCCATAAACTTTTTACTTTTCTTTTTATCTCCGCCTGTATAGAGAGATGGAACCCTCTAAAGTACCTCTCCTATTGCAGAAAGAAGGTTATTGATGGTGTAAAATAGAGTATGGTGTTTTATAGTACCTTTGGGGTGATAGCCTGAAACATATATTGTTTAAGACTTTTTGGTATTGTTAATCAAAGAGTGATGAAAGTATGTATTTACACGACTTTTACCTCCACATTTTCCCTATAATCATTAATAATGTAAACAGGAGCTTTAACCTTTTTTCTCATTAAGGAATCCTCTATCAAATAACATATGATATCATCAAAAGAGTTAGACCCTCCCCTTTGCTTTTTTCAAATATATTTGGGTTTTTTTTAATACTTGTGTGTATGTGATATGATTATTTATGTATATATGCTAAATATATGAAAAATGGATTGTTTATTTGAAGATATACTTTTTGTAGAACTCACTTTTGTCCCCTCATTTTCTCTTTAACCATAAGTGATGTTGATATTTATGCAGTTGTTCTTAGGATTGCACCCTCTCTTAATTGATGTGTTATATGTAAAACATCTCACATATTTGAATATTCGGCTTAAACTGCAAACCAAATATTCATTTTATTGCATACTATTATTAGAGTTATCCCATAAGTATTTGATTCCTATATAAGAAAGTCCATCTATCATATTTTGATTTATTAGAATATCAAATTTACCAACAGTAAAATTATTACCAATGACTTCATTAGAATATCTACTATTCAACAAAACTTCTTAAATTACTCTTCCAGATACTTATATTCTAAGATAAATTTCATTATGAGTAAATGAAAAAATAAAGTTTGCCCATTTAGATTTTTTTGATCTATTCTAGCATCGAATATTAAAATATTATAGTTTTACTTCTCACATGCTATTAGTTTCCCATTTGGTGAAAAGCATATTCTCTAAAAATATAGTCTATACTAAATTAATAATTTAATTATGCTGTTTTAGTATTCCAAATTATTATTGAACCATCTCTTGCACAGATGAAACCTTCAAGAGAATAATTTAAAAAATTTACTCGATCTTCATGAACTTATAATTTTTACTATATTTATCTAGTTGATAGGTACTTTTTCTTTAAAAAAAGTTTTTCTATCTCTATGTAAATTGCTAATATTTACTCCGTAATAAATCATATATAATATAATACATATATATAATATTATTGATAAGTAATTATTAATTGCTTTAGAATAAATAAAATTTGATACATTAAACGAAAAGAGATAGCCATAAGTGCAATGCTATCAGAAATATAATAATTTTATTATTGATTTTAAAAATAATAAGAATATATTATAATTTTTATATATGTAAATCTTCTTTATATATTAAATGCAATATATCAAAAGGGTTCTCCTATCACTTATTATTCCATAAACATGATAACTATATCTTAAGCTAACTAATTTTGAAATTTTTCTGATCAAATTATAGTTAATTATACTATGATTATCATCAATTAAATATAATATTAAATAAATAATATCAAAATAAAGTAATAATATTATTATGTTGATAAGTTTAAGAATTGAACAATCTCCAGAATCACACCATAATTCATAAAGAATTCCTTGTATATAAAGAATTGAAAGTAAATATTCTAAATTTATTGAAATCTTATATTCATAATCATGCTTTACAGATCTTACAACCTGTTAATCCTTATTTTAAAGCCTATTTAATATTTAGAATAACACTTGGATAATTTGATAGTATATTGCAATTTTGTTTATCATACTTACCTCCACTTTATGTTTTATAAACCATTTCTTCTTTTTATTAATATTAATTATATTCAAACTTTTTGATAATTCATCAAATTATTTATTTTATGTTATTTTTAATTTTTGAGTCTCCATAATTTTTTTCTCTGTTTTTTCCATAACTAAATTAGCTATCGTTTAGGCTTCATTCAATTCAAAAATACTATATATGAATTAGGATTCCAAACTGGTAAAACTAATTTTCAGATTTTATGCCGATTTAAAATTTTTATTCCGTTCTGTATTCAGTTAATCTTCAATATAAATTACTTTTTTATTCTAAATTTTGGAATTTCCTCTAAATTTGATTTTATGAATCCTTTAAGATTGTTTGAACGATATCTGTAATCTCTTCCAATGACATAATTTTGTATTTTTTTGAAAAAATAAATAATTAAAAGAAGTTTAAATAATCAAACTTTAATAACTAAAACATACTAATTTTTATTATTAAAAATGAATTAAAGAAATAGGTTAAATTAAGTTTAAGAAAGTTAACAATAAATTTATACTTTGGAATTTTAATAGAAAAAGAATCATCCTATTGATCTTATAAATCTAAGTATAATATTTCTATTTTCTGTTTAATAAATATGTTTAATTCCTAAACATTTTATGATAAAATTACAAAACAACTTAAAAAGGAAACAAAGGTTATTTGATTATAAAAGTATGAAGCTAATTGTAAAGAATTTTTGCTTATAATTTTATATTGGTTCTTAATTATTACATAAATATTTGTATTTGTATTAATATTGTCTATATTTGTATTTTCAAATTTTTAAATTATTTTCTACTTTTCAGAAAGTATTAATGAATATATTGAAAGTCCAGAAAATACCAAATAAGTACGATTAGCTTTGATAGTTTATAGATGATGAATTTTTTAATTACTATCAAGTAGTAGTTATTATATTAATATATTTTACTAAGGGTTTGATATATATAGAATATTTGTTTTCTTAGTTGAACAATTCGGAAAAATCTACAAGAATTTTTTAGTGAATTGATACAATTTAATGATAATAAATGGCATTAATACAAATAGGAAAAGAAATACAAAACTAACAATTAAGAATTATAAGTTTATAATAAAACTAAATGAATAATAAGAGAATATTTATAGAAGTAGTAATTAAGAAATTAACACTCGATTATTAAATGTAATCAATTGAAATACTTTATTTCGAACTTAAATCAATTAGAAACACATATTACCCCTTAAGACATCATATAATGCGAATAATTAATATTTTCAAAACAAATAGAACCCTCATAATATGATACTATTTGGTACCTGTTTTAAATTATTACTTAAAGAATGTAGAAATAGTAATTTACTCTAAAAAAATTAAATTTTAAAAGAAACTATAGAATTTGATATGCCTAATAGAGATTAAAAATTAATATTTACATTTGGAGGGAGTTTAAAAGTATATTTTAATATGTAAATTACTCTATAGATAATTTAAATATCGCATAAATTGAATAAGGAAGAATATTCTCACTTTATCCAGGTTAGTTAATAGTATATAACAATGAGATGAAGAGAATATCAATAGATTTTGATTATTGGTCAAAAGTTACTCAATATTTTCGGAAGATTGAAACATGTTAATGTAATTGTGATAAGAAAATTATAAATCAAGACGCTCATTTAATTTATCTTGATTAATTGACTAATGTTTCAATTAAATTGTAATACTTATACAATAGCTGGATGGCTATAGATATCTAATATTTATCAATCTTCAGAAGAGTTTAATTATTAGTTTATGAAAATAAATACAATCTTAGATAGATTATAAAATGAAAATTTAGCTACCTTTCAATTATTTTATCACATTTCGCCTATTCAAATTACAACATATAAATATAAATAAGATTTCCCTTCTGTTGCTTAAGACTTTTCAAATAATCCATTTTTAATTAGAAGGGAATTACCCATTTATAATTCTATTACTTCATGGCAATATATATTTATAAATTTGTAAGAAAGTGTATTAATTTTCAATCAAATTTTATCAAGTTCAAAATACTTAAATATTTAATAATCAAATTTAAATTATTTAAATCTAATAGTATGAAATTTGCTATTTAACAATTGTATGCAAAATTTAAAAATATACAAATGTCATTATGGTTGTCAAGAATGTGATGGTCCTTTTAAATGATTGTTAAATTGTTCTAAGGAATCAAATAGAATATATATATACCAGAATATAAAAAATGTATTTGTCCAAAAGATTCAATTGATGATAATTATATATGCATTAATTTTATGGACTCAGACCTATAATTAAATGTAAAACAAAGAAAAAAGCAAAATGTAAATTTGGTTATTTTGAAATAGATGGGGAATGTATGAAATTGTAACTAAAATTCTATTATTTTTAGGTAACTACATAATGAGAATATCCATTCTGTAATTATATTTATGAACTAACTTTCATAACTATAGATAATACATTTCCTTATTTGAAAAACTTTTATCTTTTCGATGATTCTGATTTAATCTCTGCTTATAATCTTACGGAATAGTAGAGTAATATTCAAGATGATTTTAGTCTTTATGAGCAGTTTAAGTTACAATTTAAAAATTTCTAGTCTTTTTGAAATCCTTCAGAACTCATTACTTATGATGAGGATTCTTGTTATCCTTGTATACAAAAGAGAATGCAAAGTTTGTGGTGTAACTATAGATAATAATTTTATTTGCTTATAATGTTAATAAAACTATAATCTTTCTAATGCCAAATTTATAGTTTGATTATCAAGGAACAAATTATATATATTAAGTCTAAGGTTTTCATTATTCATTATGTTAACCTACATATTATACATCATTTGCTGAAGAATGTAGACTATGCAAAATAAAGAATTTTCTTTATTGTTTTGAATATAAAGTAGATTATGAATTCTTCATTAGCCTAAATTAAGGACATATAACACATTAAATAAATAAACCAAATATTAGTTGTATGTTATGTGAAAAAGATATTAACTTTGATTTCAATCTTGGAATATGTGTAAAACAGGCTTCAAAGATAGAGAATTTTATAACTGCTTATATGAATCTAACAAATGAAGAAATATGTTTAAAATCTTCTTTAGATCATTTTAAAATTTCAACAGAAATTACTCTTGATAGTCTAATAAATTTTTTCCTTTCTTATAATAACTTTAATTTTTAATAAATCCCGGATTTAGGGCTGTCACAGATTGACAATTTAATCAAAGATTTATGTTAACTAGAAGATTGCGAAGAAAACTTATATAAACAACTTAAATAATAAATTCAACAAATAACATAGATTGTAAATGAAATATTAAAGAAAATCAAGAATAAAACAAATATGAAGGGGAATGATATTTTAAAAAGTTTACATTGCAATATTGATAAATAAATTTTAGTATAACCAAAGCCTTTAAGTATATTAAAACCAAATCTAAACCCATTCACTTTTGAACTTATGGATTAAAATTCAATTAAGTAATAAGAATGGTATTGTGCTATTGCTTTTAATAGAGATAACTCAATCGTAGTAGCTGGATCTTAAAATGACATTAAAGTTTTTCAACATAAATAAGGGAGACTTAATTATATATTCATAGCTAAGAGAACATAAAAATCATGTTAATACTTTAAATTTCATGAAAAATTCAAATAATTTTGTATCTGGAAGTATTGATCGTTCAATTATAATATGGTAGGAGAATGGACACAATTAATGGAAATGTTAATAAAAATTGAATGGACATTAAGAATAGATATCGTGTTTATTGCTGAACAACATAGATGAGTTAATTATCTCAGGAAGTTAAGATGGTACTATAAAATTTTGGATGAAATAGAATTAATGGATATGTTAATAAACCATAAGTGATCATACTGGTTGGGTATATTCATTAAGTTTAAATGAAGAATAAAATAAATTGATCTCTTGTTAGACTGATTAATAAATATTAGTAATAGAATTGTTAAAGTGGGATAAAAAATGGAGTGTTACATAAAAGTTAAAGGTAGATTAATATGGGTGTAGATTATGTTTTATTAACGATAATTAATTTACATTCTAACCTTTTTGTAAAGAGTAAATACATTTATATGAATTGGATAGTAATACTAAATGGTATAAGAAAGTTAAGCAAATTGCTGTAAAATGTGGTTCAAGTAATGATGTTAGTTTATTTCCATAATAATATTTTAAATAAAAATGCCTCCTGGTAAATAAGAATGGCTGTAATATTAATTTGATGAGGAAATAAGAAAATGGGGATTTTATAATAGAATAATCTATTCAATATAATAGTTATATTATTTTTGGATAATTAAGTAATGATGGAGAGTATTTGATCACTTGGGATTATGAATCAAAGGAAATACAAATAAGAAAGTGCAAAGATTGATAAGTATTATCATACATAAAGTATAAAATATAAATTAATTTTATTTTTAATATCATCTTTATTAAACTTATTATCCTTTTCAAAAAATAAAAGGCATCATAATACTCAAAGTAATTTTGAGATTTAATTACTATATCTATCCGTAATGGAAATGTAGTATTGCATAAATCTTTAATCCAAATTGTTGGTTAAGAAGTTTGATTAAAAAATAACAAGCTATATATCAGAAGGAAAAAATAAAAGAAAATTTTGAAAACACTTACAGTAATTTTAAAAGGAAATTCAGATTTAGTCTGATATTTTAATGTACTCTTATGATTATTTATCTACATTCTTCTTAATTGCCATATTTAAAGGCCATCTAAATTTATCAGGTATTTACAATATGAATTTTCATGATAATTATATTTACTTTAGAATAAAATTGTGTATTTATCGTCACACATTATAAGATTTTAACTCAGTCTATCTCAACAGTTTTCTTATTTCAAAGGAGAGTTTGCTGCTCTTTCAAATTTACAGCCGCTTTCATCATGTTCTGATTAGAATTCTGAAAAATATTGATTATTAATTTAATTTATGCTTGGCTTTCCATATTTATCTCTTCTTTATCAATTATTTTTGATCGGTAAACACACTATTAACGAATATTAGTCATCATTAATATGACTAAAAATTATGGAGTGCCAATTAAACATAAATTAATATTGCAATATTGCCATAATAGAGGAAAAACAATAATGGAAGCTATCATGATTATGAATTTAATCTAATTTTTTTATGAAATGAACATTTTCTCCATTTTTTTGTTCAAATGCCATTTCGACTTTATAAATTATTAATTAAGAAGAGAAGTGCGAACACAACTTCCTTGTTTTAAATTAATTTTTTTAAGTATTATCAAAAATTTATTAACTTGATTCCAGTTTATAAATATACAAAAGTTGCCATTGAGTTAAAAAGTGAAGAAGTTACCAAAAATAAAGCATTACCTTAATTCAAATCATTCTATTTTCTAGATAACAATCCAATTATCATCAATATTTTATATAATCAATATTTTCTAATTTAACTACATGTTATTAATTTATTTTAACTTTTATTTAAACTTAATCGATTAATATAACGGAATACTCAATTATACTTTATTTACCATTCTTATTTATGATTCATAAAATTATAGCTTAATGGTTCTATCACAACTACCTGAAAGGAAAAGTTTAGTTTTATTGATTATTAAGCGTTTATTACTTATATATTAACAAATATTAATTTTTCAAAAAAAAATTGAACTACATATTCAACTTTGATAATTCTTTCATCAAAATAATTTTGAAATTTGTTATCTTAATGTAGTTGATAATAACATTTTCATTTTACAATAACAGAAACTGCTCAAAATATTTAATTCTCATATGATAATTAAGCCATCATGTTTCCAAGTATAAATTTTTAATTAGTCTATTTCATGAAATTTAAAGTTTATATATAACTTTAATATCCAATTAGCAGCTATGCTTTTTGCAATAATTCATAATCAAATTTAAATACTTTAATATTAAAATCAGATCCTGCAACTAGACTTGAACAATTCTGATTAAACCCTTGAGCAAAATACTTAATTGTGTTATTTAGCATCCTTCCCAGTTCTCATATTAAAATTGCTATTAACTATCATTTTTATCATTCATATGTTTATTGCCCATTAATTATATAATTTACAAAGTATATATAAAAATTATGTAAATCTTTGGCTTTTAGAAATAAAAACTGACCATTTCTAAATTAAAGCAATTACGAAGTATCATTAATCCAAAAATGCTATGAAAATAATTTTTAGAAATATTTTAAAGTACAGCTTTATCCTTAGATTATTGATAGATTAAGAGTAATAATGATCATAATAGCAATGACAGAGAATATGTAAATTCAAAATTTAATAAACAAGTATGATTTAAGTTCAAATAAGTCAAAATTTAAACATTTATTAGATCAAATTTTGCTGTTTTAAATCAATTTTTATGATATACATTTTAATTGAAGCTATTTTAAATTATTTAATTTTTTTATGTTTTACTTCTTAAGTTTTGCTTATTCAAAGGGCTTAAATTATACTAAATGGTGGAATAATAAGTATGGGTCTTTTATACTTCCAATCTAATCATAGTTATGAATTAAGTGAATATAAATAATCATTAGTTTAAATCATCTGATTTATATTCTTTGATAAAATTATCCAATTTAAGTAGTGCAATTATAATATTAGATATTATATGTATTTACTTTTAATTTTTAACAATTAAATAAGTATATAGTATGATGATGGAGTTAAAAATGGATAATAAATTGATATTAGTGAGTTCATACATTAATAAAATAACTCAAACCTGTTAGTTTTAATAATTGTTTTTTTATGATTAGAGAAAAATTCAGAAGGCAAAAAATTTCTATTTTATTTTTGCAAGCTACTAGATTCCATATCTAAATTCTTTGTTAATTACTCTTACAAAATTATTTATTTTTTTGTCATTTTTTTTGTCTAAATCAAAAAAATTGAAGATTAGCTACAACTAATATACGATCCTATAATATATATTGCCATGCTTCTTTAGATAGCATAAGTCACCTCTTACCGTTTTAATTAATTTCTGTCACAAAATATATAACATTTACCTTATTATATATATTTCCTGATTTTTAAACTAGATCAAGTTCTCAACTCATTAATGTCATCAAAATTTATTAATTTTCATAACTTATTACTTTATACACATCTAAACTATATAATACTTTAGATTATTACGAATCTTATTGCTATCTTCGTAATTTTATTTATTAATGGTACTGAATTTAACTTACCTATTTTTACATTATGCAGTTGTTCTATTATTACTATACTATTACTTCAGGCTACTTTAGACCGAATTCATTTTCTATATATAAAAGATTTCTCTTCTAATTATAAATAATTGTGCAGTGCTTTAGGATGACTCATACTTCTAAATACTTATTCTTTCATTTCCATTCTCCTTTTTTACCTTTTTATTAGTATAATAATTCATATTAAGCAATTAATTAATATTCACAAGCTATTTGTAGCTATGTGTTTTGAATAGTAATAATAAGTCATGCTTACAAATTAAATCTTGTAATTAAATATAAGATGCCCAAATTCTGTAAAAATATCTATAAAGTAATTAAATATAAATTAAATAATCACTTTACCCAACCTAAAACCATCATATTATTGATAATCTAATTAAATCAGTATGAATTGCATTCAATAACAGATTTCAAAGATTAAAAGTTCAAAGAAAAAATAAATAAAATATTTCAATTAAATTTAAATAAAGTTTAAAAATATACTTTCAATTGTTAAAGATGTGACACAATATAGTAAAAAATATGATAAGGAATAATCAAAATGTTGAAACTACTCAAGAACAAATTTATAAAGAGTAAGCTCTCCCAAAGTAAATTAGAATGGGAATCAATATTTAAGGTTGAATACCAATGATCAAAAGCCCTCTTAGCAAACATTTAATCAAAACTTCTTGGTGAATTTTTGGTAAATTAAATTAATAGCTATTTTATTGGAAATCGTGCAGACTTGTAGGACAACTTTACTATTTCTCGATCTAAAATTTTGCAGTGACCTTTGTAAGTAATACTTTCTTTAAACTTAGTGGGGTACTAATAAACAAATTAAATTTTTGTTTTACCATTTAATTCAACAATTGATGAAGGAAAATCCCTTGGAATGAAATCCCCTTTATAGAATATTAAAAGCCCTAAATCTTCCTTATAAAGCATTAAATCCAACCATCATATTTTCTGGTTCAAATGCTTAAATTGAAATATCATAAAATTTTTGGTTATTCAAAACAAGTTTTCTAATTTGATAAAATAGGAGAGTAAGAAAATAACATGTAATGAAGACGAGGATGTACTTTTGCTGTAAGTCTTTTTAAATTGGTACAAATAAAACATTTAATATCAAGAATCATATTAAAAATTTGATAAATGGCTTGATTTTCTAAAAGAATGAAAAAATCTGCAAACTCTTA
>CAJJDO010000170.1:10664-33199 GCA_905183005.1 Paramecium pentaurelia
AAATTGAATCAAAGGATTCAAAGTTTGAAATCAAAAATTATGATGATGAAATTCAAATTCTATCAAAAAATTATATAGGAAATTTTAGTTATAATATACCGAAATAACAAACCTACAAGGAAATAGATGTGGCCCTTGTTTAATTAATTTATGAATCATTATAATCTTAGTCAAAATCATAAAATTTTATATAAATTATGGAATCCATAGATTAAATAAGATCAAGTATACCAATCACTTAATAGGCCAAAATAAACGAAACGCCTGCAAAAGAATTTGATTAACATGTAATTAATTTATTGATATTCTTAGAAAACTCCATGTCTGAATTAGATATGCAATAAGCATAACAAAGAAGTAATTATGTTAAATGTAAATTACAATGAGCCAAAATTCGGTCGATTGGCATGCGTAGAATGTATTCAAGAAAACCCTATTCAATATATTAGTTTAAAAGAAGCAAATAATATGTGGAATACTCTTATCGGAGAATCAGAAGATTTAATTTCTAAACATAATTTTAAAAGAGAAAAAATATTTAAAATGGTTATATAAGAAATCAAATAACTAAAAAACCATTATAATAATTAATTATCAGAAATCTTGTCATCTATAGATGAATAGAATATTTAAAATAATTAAGAATTTTAAGATTTCCTAAAATTAGAGAATAAATAGATATTTGAATTAGGTGAAAAATAAGTTGAAAAGATGATTGATTTATTAAGTTAATAAGATAAAAATAAACATATCCTTTAGTAATAGGAGAAACAAGATAGACTTGATTAATTATTTTATCAGAATGTCAAATCAAAATTAGAAACCCTTATCAAGCATGATTTACTTTGCAAGTAATAATTGATGACAATTATTTAAGAATAACAAGGTAATTTGTTTTGATTATATTATATTATAGATAAAAAAGAAATAGGAAATAATCCATAAGCTGATGTTAAAATTACCCCTGAAATACACGAGTTTATATCGAAATGTTAATTGTAAGAGTAATATTTATAAATACATTCTGAATCAGTTGAATTTCAAATAGAATTATAGAAAGAAGTATAATAGCTTGAGTAAAAAGGTTAACTAGAATAATTTATTGAATTGGTAGGAAAAAATGATACCGATAATGTTAAATATACTTTACTCTAATAATAATTTAAATAATATGAAATAAATTCAGAAAAAATGAGGAAATTGATAAAGGCTGATGAAAATGAGAAATAATTGTTATTAATTACCAAACAAAAAGAAGAATTGCAGCTAAAAATTGATGAGGAAAAGTTAGAAATTAAATAAATTCAGTAAAAAATTTTTGATTTAGAAGAAAATATGAATCAAAAATTCTTTAAATAAGAATAATAATTTGTTGAATAATTTAATAAAGAAACAACTTAAAATAATGAACTTAAGTAAAATTTATTGGAATTAACTCAGTCTAGTGAAATACGATTGGAATAATTAACTACAAAATATAATGAGTTGAATTAATAAATTGATGATGTATAGTCAGAATTAAAAGAAAGAGAAAAATCTTCTGTAGTCTAAAATAAATTATAATCATTAACAAATAGTATTGAAACATAAATTATAACTGTCGATTAAAAAGTTGAGAAGTTAACAGAAAAAATAAAAGAAGTAGATACTTAATAAACTACATAAACTTAATTATAACAAGAAGTGTTAATTTAGAAAATAAATGATGAAATAAATGCAACAAAGTAATTAATTGAAAAATAAAATTAAATAGTGGAGTAAAATAAAGAACAAAATGCTAAATAATTTGCATAATTATCATAATCGATAGATGAAGGAGAAACAACACAATTATCATTAAAGAAGAAATTAAATGAATTAGAAAATTAAAACAAATAATAGATATAAGAGTTGGATGATAATATTAGTAAATAAACTAATTAATTGAAAAATATGGATAAAGTAATTTAAGAAAATTAAAAAAAATCATCCAAACATGAAGATTTGTTAAAGTATCGGTTCCTTTCAAGTAGATACGACCTTTTAGAAAAGGATACTACAAAATTATTTTTAAAAGAACTATTTTTCGAATCGAAATGTGATTAAATATTACAACCAAAATTGTTAAAAGAAGAATATTGGATTAAATTATTCTTTATTTTATAAGAAAAATCGAAAAAAACTATTAAAGAATCACAATTAATATATTAAGGAACCAGAGATGGATTGAACGGCAATTCATTTTGGAATAAATGTAATGGTAAGTGTAATCTACTTATGATATTTTAATCTTAGAGTGGATATATTTTTGGTGGATATTCTCCATGTTAATGGTAATAGAATATAAGTAATTATATTTAAGATGATACATTATCATCATTTTTATTCTCATAAACGCATGATTAAATCTATCCATTAAAATAAGATAGAAAATATTCTATTTATTCTAGTAGTGGATACGGGCCTACTTTTGGAAATGGCCATGATATATTTGTTAATTCTAATTTTAAAGATGGTTATTCCAATCTAGGTTATGCATATTAATGGGATAAATATGAGAATAAGTAGTCTACTCATTTATTTGGATAAGAAAAACCAGAAATTACTGAATGTGAAATATTTGAATTAAAATTTATTTGATATTTGAATTTAAGCTATTTTTATCTAACATTAAAGATCAGCAAATTTAATACTAATATATTTACCAATAATTAGTTTCTAAAAATAATTTTAACCTTTTTATTGCAAAATTAGTAGCATTTCTTTGATCAATTTAGTAATTAATAGGATGAATAAATCTAAATAAGAATTGGGATAAATTGTAATATAGAGACTTCGAAATCTTCAAGCAGTAGGTAAATATTTTTGAGTTTTGTTGGAATGTTTCGAATAGAATTTTAAATTAGATTTCTTAGAATTACAAGATTTAACAATATCATAATGATCGCTATGATTGAAGTGAATTATTTATAATTTAGCTGAGAACTAATATTTTCATAATGAATATTTGAGTTTATTGTATTCTTTTTAGTTATTGAAATACTATTTCGACAAATAAAAATTTATAAGAAATAATTCTTATTTCTATATATTCATTTAATTCATAAATTTACTGACACTTGGGAATCTTTTATTATTGTATGGAGATGATTTATCAATTCATGATCTTAAATATAGAATACTATTAGAATAAATCTACTAAAAAGCCAAGTAGATTATATTTAAGCTCTATCAACTCTCTTTTAAAATAATTGACAATTTATTTATAGTTTAATCTTAAGTTTGAAAATGGAAGGCCATTCTAAAATGGAAAACTTGAAATAATTGGATATTTTATGAGTTTGGTTTATAAAGTGAATTAAAGTATTGATAAGATAGAAATACTTGTCCATTCCCTTCGCAAATGCTTTTGATAAATTTGTGTTTTGGTATAGGAATGAATAGAAATGATTGCTCTTGTTGAAATAGATTACAAAATGTGAGTTTGAAGCAGGTAGGCTACAAATAATTTGAAAGTTGAAAAGCATTTATATTCACATTCTTGAAATGATTGGTAATAAGCTATTCAAATAAAGACTATAGAAAATATATTATTTATTATCTGCTTAGTACAAATACAATTAAAACATAATATAAAATAAACTAATCTCATTTTCTATTATAGATAATTTGTATCCAGTCATGTTATTTTTATAAAATTTTAATCTTTAAACTGATATATTCCCAGGATATTTACACAACACATCTTTAACTTCCTTGAATATCATATCTTAAATAAATTAAAATGATATCTTTTAATTCAAGATAGCTCATGCATTGAAAAATTTGGTATAATGTTCTCAAGATTTAAGTGATTCTGATTTATTTTGTAATTTAAAATCACTTTATTAAGGTAAGAATTTTAATGCAAAAATTTATCTTAATTTAAGAAAGAACGCAATCCAAAAGAAATTATTACAATAAATCCAATCAAGGAGAATAGAAAAATTTTAATATTCATGATCATAATCTAATGCAAAGAAAATGATTTAATTAATTTTTCATCTATAAACATGCTTTTATTTACTTGATAAAAAAGTGTATTAAATTTATTAGAAAATCAAATTTAATATTTCCAGATTGTTATTAAATCTAATGTCCATTTTGGAAAGCCACGAAAATATTTTATAAATACATATATATCTCTAAAAAATATTAAAAGTTAGAATAAATATCGATATTAAGACATCATAATTTAGCATTGAATAAAATAACAATGATAAAGATGAAATGATATATAAAATAGAAACTTTGAATTGAAGAAAAAATTTAATTTTTGGAAAATTATTCAGACTATTAAATATGCAATAATTTAATAATCCATCTTTTTTGGTGAATCAATTTAAGTTCTAATCAAACATTAAAATTCCTTTAAAAATTTAAAAAGGAAAAAATATTTGGAAATAACATATTTTGACTAAAGAAGACTAAAAGCTAATTTAAACGAAGATTAAAAAAACAGAGTCGCGAAACTTTGATATTGAATTTAAACAATTTAAATATTGAAAAAACGTTAAATCTTTTCAATAAGAAATAATTTTTTATTTTCAATTAAATTATGAGGCTATTTTAGAATAAATGGCATATTTTTAAGTTGCGATTTCCTTCATTTAAATGGAAAATTTTGTATATCATAAAATACAAAAAGACTTGGAAATTTTATTTTATATTTTATTACAAATTTAATAGAATTAGAGTGCTTATTTATTTTCAAATAAGATGTGAAATATTTTTTATTATTAATATAAAAAAAATGAGTATCTTATAAACAGATTCAGAGAAAATATCTTGCAAAGCACATAACAATGAGTATTGTGTTGCAGCAGATTTAAACACAAAAGGATAAAGGGATGTCAATTTTTTATGCATTAAGTGTATAATTGAATAGTTATCAAATAAAAAAATAACTTTAATCGATGACACTAAGAGATTAATTTGTGAAATGAAAACCTAAAAGATTGAAAATTAGTAAAAAGAGAAAGAAAAAAGGTGTGAGACATTTAAGAATGTTTTATCACAAATCAAAGAATTTAAACTACATTTAATATTATATTTATTTTCTTAAACTTATTAGATTTTTTGGATATTATAAAATAAATTGTAACTGTTGATGTGGCATTTGATAAAATGACCAGTTTTATACAATAGAGGTTATTTTATATTCAGAAGGAAATTGAATCACTACAATATGAAGGGAAAAACAATTACTTAGAAGATTTGACAGAATTATCAAGAATTTATTCTGAGGAAAAGTTTGATAATGGGATCAAAATATAAGAAGATAATAAAATCATAGAAGAAATTGAAAAATAATTTGAAACACTTTTTAACACTCCTCAATATTTATAATTAAATCAAACAATTAAAAATACAAGATCTCTTTTATAAGAAACAACAGAAGCAACTGTTTTAATATATTTAATATAACCATCAAATGAAAAGTTAGTTTATTTATTAATGACATAGAAAACTCCAAGTTTAAAAAAATTATGTAAGATACATAAAAAAGAAATTATAATGTTTGATGCAGATGTTGAATCAAAAATAAGGAAATAGAGGAAAAATTTATGTGTGTATATTGTATGAAAGATAGCCCAAAAAAATATAAGACAATTGAAGATTTAAATGAATAATGGACAACTTATATATCAAATGGAGTAAATAAAATTCCTAAGAAAATTTAGTAAATTTAAAACTATCCTTAGTTAACATAAATTGATACATCTTAAGACTTATATCCATGTGTGTATCTTTGTGATTCAAAAGTTAGAATCAAAAATATATCATGATCAATAAGGATTTGAATTTATTATTAGATATAAAATTTTCACAACCAGAAAACTAAAATTTTTCCACTACTTACTTAATTTGGTCTTTTATCCAACAAAAGATATTTCTTAATCAAAGTTTTTATTTTGAATGAAGATTTCTACAAAATCTTTTAACAAGCCTAAAAAAATAATTAAAACTTTTCTATAATATATATCCAAAATGTCAATAAATGATTAATTTGATGTCTTTTATGTAAGTTATTTATATTCTCTATGGAAAAGCTGGGGAAAAAAAAATTTGTCAATCCACTATCAATTTTTTATCTAAGCTATCTTATTTTTTATTCTTTTCGAATAAACCGAATTTATTCAAACTTTTTTTTATTGTTGCCAATTTGATTTTTAACTTTTCCTATTAACGAAATCAAATATTTTTTATTTGTTTTATTCCTCCTTCTTAAAATAATATATAAAATTTGTTAGAAAATAACTAATTGTTTAATCTGAGCTCTTGCTTAATTTAAGGGTTATATGATCATTCAAATAAATGAAGAGAGAGTAACTCATATCAAAAGGATCATTTTATTTCTCACTCTGTTAATAAAATAACAAATTTTAGAAAACTAATTTAGAACTGTTCGAAATTGTTTTGTTTTTATAGTTGTAGTAGATATATAAGTTATTTGATTTTATGGTGAAACTTGGTAAATGAAATATTCAACAGTGAAAGACCTTACTGCTTTATATTTTTAACCATAATGAATAGATTTTTATTATTGATATTTTAATTTAGGTCTGTTTTTGTTTTTAGTGACTCAAAACTATATCTTAGCGATATTAATAAAGAAGTGTATTTATATTAAAATAACTCAATTAATGTGCTATTACTAGAATTAAATATATTTACACTAGTTATTTTTTGAAATATTAATTTAGTCACTGTATTATAATTTGATGCTAATTATTTCAATTAATATATCTTAATTTGATGTTAATTTGCATTTATATTAAAATTTTAATCAAAATTTCATTTGCATTTTTTACAATTGTAATTATTATTTGGTATGTATTTTTCACTCAAGGTTTGTTCTTTCTAAAAAGAGTAATTAAATTTCTTAATTCTTTTTCAATCTATTAATTTAATTTTTAGATTTTTTAGAGAGTATAAATAATAATTAGCCTAAATACACAAGATAATAGGAAAACTATTAATTTCTTAGCTATATCAATATTTCCTCTTTGGGTTGGAAGGATTTACGAATGTTTATAAAATTATATAATTTAAATCTTAAAGTTAAATGGTATTCAAGAAAAAATAAGTCTTGATGGTTGTCTGATAATTGCATAAATAAAAATTCATTAAATTTGAATCATGTTGAGCAAGCATCTTAAACACAAAATTATTGATACTAACATTATGAAAGTTGACTTTGGTTCTCATAAAACTGATATTTTCATTTAATGGTTAAAAGTCCCAGATGTAAATAAAACTGAACTATTATATTATTCCATACTTGATAAAATTCATAATTGAATATACAAATTTTTCAAAATATTAAATCTTGAAAAAAATCAATGAAAAGTAGAAATTTTGAAATTTGTGGGTTAGGGTGTGAATTGTGGTTTTTCTCCGGGTGGCGGTGATTCACCAATAAAAGTTAAAATTATAGAAAATTCACTTATTATTAGTACTACTGCAATTAGTTATCAAAGAATACAAAAAAATATAATTAATTTATTCTTTAGGGGAGAGGTCTTGTAAGTCATCCTATTTACTGAATATTTTAGGACATTTTGTTATTTTAGTACTCCAAAGAATACACCTTTAAAAAATGATTATGTATTGTCAGAAAGGATTAGCATAACTTTAAGAAAAATTTTAGTTTGCTTTTAATGACATCTGAAGTGGGGGTAAAAATAATTCATATCAAAAATTAATATACATAATTAAATGTATGTAGATAAATAAATTAATTAGTAATTTCTACTCCTTATATTTTAAATTCAATTGATTTGAATATAAAATATGAAATCAATAAATTAATAAATAAATGTAAAAATTGTATTATTTATAAAAAGAAATTAAATTAAATTTTCAGTAAGGTAATTTAATCATGTATTATTAAAATTTATATTCATAAAATTAATATATATTGAATGTAATTACCATGAATACTGAAAAATTAAATAGTTTTAAATCCAAATTTAAATGAATCATATTTTAAATAATTTTCTAATATATTGAAAGGAATTTTTTATAAATCAAGGTGATTTATAAAAATTTATTTCAATACATTAGAAAATAGTTAAAGTTAAAAAGAAAAATTAGGCTCATTTAATTAATACCGGATGATATAATCAATCAAAAATTCATCATTTATTTATTTTTTCTAACAAAATCTATTTTGAAATAGAAACTCTTAAATAAGTGTAAGGTAAGCACAAAAGAGCATTATTTACAGATTTATCAAAGAAAAAACTAATTCTCTCTTCATTAAATGATCTTGCATTGATTCTTGATGCCCTTCTTGAGTTCCAGTATATGAATATGTTTATAATTTGTTCTACAATAATGTATTAATATCAAAACTAATATCATTTTTATATTTAAGTATCAAAAATAATTTGAAAAAAATCAATAATTCTTGAGCATGTGATGAGTACAATGATTTTCCAATTCATTAACAGATAAATTTACTTTAACTCATGAAGTGTATCCAGAATCGATACAGAGTCATTAATTTGAGAAAAAACTTCGTTTTTCCTTCTCTTTGCCCAACTTAGAGCCTTAATTTATTTATCATTTGATAACTATTCCCTCATTAAAACTTGCAATCAATTTTTATAGACCAAATGAAGACCATTTTAGGGAAATGAACTTTATTTTAATTAGGATAAATTAATTCATTTATTTCTATTTTTAGAGAATAAAGGTTGATATGAAGTGTTTATCATTAGTTGAATTGAATTTATAGTTTTTATTTAAATTGTTGGAAGAGAGTAGGTTTTATAGCTTAAATTTCATTACATAAGCAAATTGCAATATTGAATTGCTGAACAATTTCAAATACCCAGGGATTTCCAATTTTTTTCTTGAAAAATGATTTGAAGTAAAATATTTAAAATTATTAAATATTTAAAGCTTAGTTATAGAATATCTCCCAAAAATGGATAACTGCTATTTGTACTTCCTAAAAATTGACAACTAGTGAGTTTATCTTGTTTAAGTACTCTTTTTTATCAAATAACTTTTAACTTTCATATTAGATAATTATAGGTCAACATTATGTATTTAATTCGACATCACTTGAGTTATTAAGCTTTTTAATATATCATAAGAAAATTAATCATGAAATATTTAAATATTAATTTTAATAGAAAAATGTAATTTTAAATTACATGTAATTAAGCTGATCATCAAAATCAATAAATAATAGGGTTTTGCATAGATAGTTCTTGCACAAAATACAGATCTTATTGTAATTCTTGCATACCTAGTCACAGTGAACATCTTCATAAGTTAACATCCTTAGAATTTTTGTATTAATGGATTGAGCAAGGGATCCTTAGTATTGATAGTGTTTAAAAGAATGTTTAAAAGTTTAAAGTAGCCCTTGATAGTCTTATAAGTTAATTCCTTCCTTATTTTAACTTGAATATTTAAGAATTCTCATAATTAGGAGTATCAGAGATTGAAAAATTGATAAACGATTTGTGTAAAATCAAAGATTCTGAAAAAGTATTATTTATTCAACTTAATCAATTATTCGATTAAGGATAATCGATTATAAACGAAATACTTAAAAAAATAAAGAATTAAACAAATTTTACGTAACATATTAATTTGTAAATACAACATCTTAATTAAGATAAATTGAATTTAGAAAAATAAAATGATCCTTTTATATTACAACCAAATCCAAAATCAAACACCTATGTGTTGATGAATTAAAATTCTATTAAATTTGATGGTTATTGTCAAGCTATTGCCTTTGATAAAGATTGTTCAACTGTAGCACTTGGTTGTAATAAATTAATAAAAATATATGAGTTCAAGTAAGAAATGTTAACATTAATACAAATATTAGATGAACATAAAGATTATATATGGACATTAAATTTCATGAAAAAAACCAATTAGTTTTTATCTGGCGATCGTATTGGATTAATTCTTATTTGGTCAAGAAATAATAATAATTAATGGAATTGCTCATAAACAATTAAAGAGCATACTGATTCTATTCGATGTTTAATTTTGAATAATAATGAAGATATTTTAATATCTAGCAGTAATGATAATAAAATTAAATTTTGGATTAAAAAGGATGAATGGATTTGTTAATAAACTATTTCAGATCATGAAAAAACTGTTGATTAATTAAGTTTAAATGAATAAGAAAATTAAGTTATTTCTTGTGGAAGGGATAAGTAAATATTAGTAATTGAATACTCTGAATAAAATTAAAAGTGGGTGGTAATTTAAAATATTCAAATTAACAGTGATGGATATCGAATATGCTTTATAAACAATAATTAATTCACATTTTAACCAAATTAAGGTAATTTGATGCATCTTTACGAAATGAATAGTATTAGTTAATAGTTTACTAAAACAAAAGATATTGCTGTAAATTTAGGTTATGATAGATTTGGATTATTTCCATAATAATTTATTAAACAAAAATAATTATTAGTTGGTAAGCATCATTAATGTGTAAATTTAATAAGAAAGACAGAAAATGATGAATTTAAAGTTGAGTAATCCATTTAATTTGATAGTTATGGTTTATATGGGTAAATGAGTGATGATGGAGAGTATTTGATAACCTGGGATTATTCATCTAAATTAATATAAATTAGGAAATATAAAGAAGGATGAGAATTATTTAAAAAAATTAAATAAAATAATAATTGAATTATTTTATATGTAATTACTTTTCATTACTATAAATATTTTATGAATACTATCAACTAATTTTTTATGTTTTCATAATTAATTTAGTTTTAGAATTGATTTTCAATAGAAATTAAACATTTTCATTCAAAATATTAATAATTAAGAATTGGATAATAGTTAAAATGCAATTTATTCCAATTCTTAACCAATTATTACCGTATAATCACATTCATACCAAATTTGAGCTGAAAATCAATAAAAAATATAGATAAAATTATTTTTTTCTTAATTATCAAATTATTAGCCTAAATGATTAAACGATTATTCTTAATACTTTCTTTCTAGTACTAAGATTTAATCACCTTCACATTTACAGTTAATTTCCTCTACAGAATTATCCTTATAGTTTATGCATTAATTTTCTCTGATTATTCTTAATAAATTTCCAGATAGTATAAAATTAAGAATTATTTTAAAGTTTTTTCAAATTTCTAATTATGCAATTTAAAGACCTTGCATCAAATATCTCAAATTTATAAATACTCTTTTCGAACTATAACTAAGAAAGTTTAGTAGAAGATGAGCTTAAGAAAAATAGAAATTATTAAAGTTTTACTTTTATCTTTATTTATTCCTTTATATCAATTTCCTGAAAGTTTCCCACTACTATTCAAATTATGCCAAAAGACTTGCAATAACATAACTAGCTATCATCTTGAACGTATGATAAGAAACCATTCTAATCTTTAAGAATTATATTTTGTATTTACATAAACCAAATAAAAAACAAAAGAAAATTAAAAGATATTATTGTTAAAGTGAGCCTAACAACTTTAAGTTGAAGTAAATAATTTGGGTTAAATTAATAAATTATTAAATTTTCAAAATTCTACTTTATTTTTGCTCTAATCTTAAGACTATTAGAAGTTAAATTGTGGAAATATTACAGATTAATTTCATATATAATGAAACTCACACTCTGAATAGAAAATAACAGGTTAGTATTCTATTTTCTATAAATCATTTAAATGTTTTTATTAATTAATAACATATATATGAACAACTTTTGATAAAAGAAAAAAGTTTAAAAAATTCTAATTAGTTGAATATAAAAAAAGAGAATCAATTTTTTTTAATTTAAATATAATTTGATGGGAGATATTGGTTTTATATCTATTCTTAGAAATATTACTTTGAAATTATTTTTTAGACCAAATTATGTTAATAATTATAGAGTGTATCTGAAGATTAATTTATAAACAAGGTCTTTTTTTGGTAGAGAAATAATAGTAATCAGTTAGTGCTTAGAGAGGATTGCTAAATGATAAAATAATGTTTAAAAAGGAAAAAGAGAGAAGAACTGAATGCTTCAAAAAAAAGTAGGATTATTTATAATTCTTTTTTGAAATGCTTAGCTAAAGTATTTCTGGCTTAGTTTATCTATCATATATTAAAGACTTAATTAATTTTTTTTTGATTAATAAATAGGAAGGAATATTTTCCAAACATTAAATTAAATCAAATCACCACTCAATATTATTATCAAGTATTTGTGATAATTTAATTTATAAATTATTATTAATTCCCTCTATTTAGTTCTTATAAGGATAATAATGCTTATGTTGAAAATATTGAGTATCTAACAAATAAGAGGTTATTCAATTTTGACAGCACCTATTTAAGTGATATCATTGCAATTATCACATTATTAAAGAAGGGGAGTAACAAAAATCTAACAAAAAATACACAAAAGAATTGAAAGAGATGAATAAATTAATTAAATTTTGTATTCAATACAATTAACGAACACATTATCACAATTAGTACAATATGAATCTTCAAAATCATTGCATTATGTATATAATAAGATTGTCAAATATCATATCAGCAAATTTATCTTCATTAAAATCTTAATGCTGATAAATTTCTTTGCAAAGACCATCAATTATCAATATTGAATTTATATTTAACAGTTTCTAACACATTTAAAAGAAAAACTTTTTTTGAATTTTATTCTAATCATCACATCATTAATCAAATTGTATTATAATTCATATCATAAAGGAATCATTTCCTTATTATTCAAATTTCATTCATATTAGACTAGATTGATATTAAATTTCAAGATGTGAGTGATCAAACTGGTATTTTCTTCATAAGCTTAATAAATTACTAAGCATCCTAAGAATGAGAAAAAAATATTTATTTTAGATTTATTCCCTTATTTCTATAAATTTTTTAATAAAATTTACTTATATTAATAATTATATGAAAAAATGTAAAACGATAGAGACTCAAGAGATGCTGTAATGCTCAAATAAACATAATAACTGTCCAGTTATTGTGATCTTACTAGATAAAGATCTTGAAGGAGCGTAAAGATTAGTGTGCCAATAATGTATAGTAAATAATTTAGGATTTATTAATGGAATTTCTATTACCTAAGGATTATGTAGAATTCAATCAATAAAGGAATAAATTTTTGATTCAATTTCCATTCACTTTTAATTAGCTTATGATAAATTGGAAGCTTTTCAAGGATAAATTTAGTAAGTTAAAAGAGACTTTCTATAGTCGATAAATCAAATTACTGAGAACCTCGATCTTTGGATGAAATAATTTGTAACACTAAAGGAAGGGTATGAATAATATAGCTTACTTGCTGAAATTGACATTCTAAATAAACCCTCTGATTAATTGATAGAATTAGAAAAATAAAAATTTAAAGACAAAATAAAAACAATAACTGATTAATATTGGACTAAGATTTTTTAGAATATATAAGCATTAGAAAGAACCAGCAAAGATTAAAAATTATTATTCTAATTGAATTAATTACAAGATTTAAATTTAAATTTGGAAACCATACAAAGTGTAGAAAATGTTTAGAATGAATAATAATAGAAAGAATCTAATCAATCTACAATTAGTTAAGTTGATAAATAAAATCGAGTTTAATCCCAATTGATTTAAGAAGTTAATTAAGAATAATAGTGTCATGTTTTAGATTTTAATAACGATAATTCTCTAATAGCCGCATCTTGTGATAAAAATATTAAAATTTGGAAATTCAGAGATGGATAAATGATTGATTAAAATATAGTTTTGACGGGTCATGAAAGTGATGTTTTTTGTATTTTATTTAGCAAGAAAATTAATTGGATTGTATCTGGTGATAAAAATAATCATATAAGAAGTTGGATTCAGAAATAAGGTTCTTTTGGAGCAACTCAATGGGAAAGCTCTTAACCATTAACATAGCATAAATCCTTCATACTCTGTTTGTATTTAAATTAAAATGAAGATGAATTAATATCTGGAAGTGGAGATTAAACGATAAAAGTATGGCGAGTGAATTGTTAATCAAATAAAATTGAATTCTTATATTCCCTTTGTAAGCATAATGGTTATGTTGATAAAGTAAACCTAAATTCTAAAGAAACTCAAATGGTATCTTGTGGATGGGATAAATAAATCATTTTATGGGAAAAGGATGGCAGTAATAAATGGTAATTTAAATATATTTTAACTTAATCAATTCAAGATATTGGTATAAGAATTGGATATTTAGAAGATGATACGATCGTTTGGTGTTAACTAGAAAAACCATTTTTACATGTTTTCAAATCATAAAATGGTAAATTTTAAGAAAGATCAGATTTGAAAGTTTAATTAAAAGAAATTATTCCTGAAAATAACTTTTTCGATTATAATCTGTTTTAGTTAAAATATTTATCAAAAGAAAAAGTCTTAATATTCAAGTCAAATAGATATTTATATTTTATGAAATAGAGTCTTAATTCTTAACTTATTTATCTTTGCAATCCTATTGATTTATAAACAATTGAAAGTTATGGAAATATAACTAATGATGGAAAATATTTAGTAAACTGGAATAAAAAGTGTAAGTAATTTTTAATTTATAAATTTGAATATGAATGAAAATTATAATTGATTTCATTTTTTGGTTCATTTAATGGGAGTTGTTGAAAAAATAAAAATAAATTAATACAAACATTTGATTCATTCTTATTTATTTTTTCTATTATTTCTATTATCTAATTAAAATTTATGTTTTCTGGAATATTTAAATTTGATTAGGATGAGCAACGTAATTATTATATTTTTTCTAATAAATCCAATATTTAATATGTAATCACAATCAAAACTAGTTCATTTTATTCTAGTTATAATTTAGCCAAAGTAAAAATTAAATAATCATTAAAGAAATGTAAAGCATCTAACTTTTTATTCAAATTTTATAACTATTATAAATTATTTTATGTATTTTCATATTTGATAATTTGAAGTTGTAACATTTACATTATTAATAATTGAAATATGAGCTTTAAATAATCAAGTAAGATTTGATTATTACATAAAATTATTTGATTTCATTAAGTATTGTTTCTAGTCATATAAATATAATTAAATTCTTGAAATATAAAGAGAAATCATAAATCTTTGATTATATTCATCAGAATATAAATAAAGTAAATTATTGGGACTACAAATATGTGATATTATCAACTATATCATGTAGTAAGGGGTTATGAATATTTAGTTTTTCAATTATAATAGGAGCTTATATTGGCAAATTATGTTCCTAATGATGAGATAGATAAAATCTGAAAACTATTTGGTTTTAAAAAGAATGCTTTCTCAGTGAAGAAAGAGTTAAATTTGAATTCAGACTTTGATTAATCCATCAAGAGTTGGATAAAAAGGAAAAAAATATAAATGAATTAAGTATTTAAATTAGTCATAATCAACCTAACCGATATAAATGATGAAACTAAAATTGAAAATTTTGATATGTATTTAATTCTTCATTTGTTAAATTTGATACAAAGATTTCAGATGAAAGTGATCTAATTAAAAGTATTAATCTTCTTAAATAATGATATCTCAATTATTATTTAATGGCTTAGAATCAAATAACTATTTATAATAATAATAATATGGATATTATATCATTAATAAGTCTTAAAATTTTTTTTGACTAATTCATACAACTTATCATTAAGGAATCAATTCCTTTGACTCACATAATCTTGATAGAACTATAGCTAATATATTTAAGAGTCAGTAAATAAATAACCTTATAGCTCGTCTTCAAATTTCTTGAAATCATTTTACAAAGAAGCATCATACAATAATTTAAATTTCTTCCTGACTAATCTAAATCTATCAAGGAAACCATTAATTTAATTTTTGATGATGTTCGATAGTACCCTTGGTAGAAATTAGGACTCCTAAATATATGTAACAGGTTGCTCTAGCAATTACTTTTAAATCATAGTCATCCTCAACTTTCTTTAAATTCGACACATAATTAGACTTAGAAATATTATCTTTTAACTAATATTTCTCAGCAGATTCATTAAAATTTTCCACTATACAAATAGATTAAGGACCACATATATAGATAGCAATATCATCTGCATAAGCAAATGACTTAATCATCTAAGTTACTTAAAAGTTAAATCTCTCTCCACCTTTACCTTTCTTCAAAAAATTTTTAATCTAACCCTCTAATACACTTCTTCAATTAATTGATCAAAGTAAATACCAAAGAGAAAATAGCTAAGATTGATCCTTAGCGCATTTTCTTCTTTTCAATAGGATCATAAATATTTAATTAATCATATTAGCTCACAGCCTTTAAATTTCTCATATAAATGTTACCAAAAACCTTCATCTTACTTTCAAAACAATTTTTGGAAAGTACGGCATAAAAGATATAGATGGTATTGGTGCCCCAGAAAGTAAAATAATTCAAAATAATATTTGCCCAATGTGTTATGATAACTTCCATATGGAATATTTTCTTAAACAATTATCCAACAATGTAAGAAAGCAGTTTGGTATACCAATGGTAACTCCAATTTTATAAATTATTCATCATTATAAATAAATACTTTATAATATTATATTGTTAACATCAAAAATCAAGATTATAATTACATTCTAAAAATAACCACTTTGAAACTTTAATAAGTAGAAAATGACAATCCTCAAAATTACAATATTATTACGGATTCACTATCATCTTTATCTGAGATTATTTCATCTCAAGAAATTAGTAGAAGTAAATCTATAAAATGTAAGAATTGCAATACAAAATTAGATGTAGTTTAACTAAGTTTGTTCACCTAGCTAATCAAATAAGTTTCAACTTTATCTGATTGAAATTAAATATCATGTATAATTTAATAGTAACATATATATGGAAAACTGTTTTTTTTTAATTTGATTATCAACTGATAAAAAAATTGAAATGACTTTATATAATCAAGAAATTAAAAATACATAATTTAACTTGGTTTTTAAAGTTCTGGGATTCAAGTAGATTTATTTGAATAAAAAAACAAGCTATTTAAATAAGTATAGTCATGTAATTCCTTTTACTTTTTAAATTATGAATAGAGTTTCTTTTCCATTACAATCCTAAATTGAACAACCAAAGGAAAACAAAACGTAAATTTCATATCAACAACCAAATAAAATAAAAACCAAAGTTTTCTTTATTAGCCATATCAATTGTCATTCTTGTTTGTAGAATATATATGAGCTCCATAGTAAGAAATTCCATCAGAATTTATATTTATTTTTAATAATTAATTTTATCCTATTATTAAATATATTAAATCGTTAATAAAGAACGTTTAGAATGCTATATATACATAAAATTTATTTCTAAATTTGAAAAGGATATATTATAATTGGTATATTATTTTATTCAAAATGAATCAGATAAATTTTCATGGATGCAATTTAAATAAAACCTACTCCAATCAACTACAGCAATAGAATTATTATAATTAATTTAGCAATAAACATCTAATTATAATTGAAGTTGAATATACTTAAAACTGAGTGAAAGTAAAAACTAATCATTTAATAAATTACTTCAGAATATTTGATATATTATTTTAGAATATTAGATAAATCTGTATCATAATTAAAGAAAAGTAAGATTACTTCAAAAAATTCATTCGTTTAAAGCTCATGATTATTAAACATACATTTATTTTGATTCCATCCCACCCAATATCTTTATTTTTTATACCTTAAAAGTAAAAAAGAGGATCATAAGTTTGAAAATTATCAAGATTAATGAATTATAAGAAATAAAAATAACTACTTATTATTTTATTAAACTTCTTTTGTATTTTTTGACCTTTAGATTAGCTAGAGTAGCTATTTAAGGCAATCCTAAAATCTAAATATCTAATATAACAAAGTATTATTATTTTAAATCTAACTCTCAATTTCAAAAGTAGTGTGAGTTAGATTTTTATTAAGAAATTTTAAATTTGATTTACATATTAGATATATAATAATTTAAATCCAATTTGAAGATTTAAACTATGATGATTTAAATATTAATAATTTATGTTTTTAATGAATAATAATTATCAAGCTTTATATTTATCAAGATGAGCTTAAGAAATCATTTCTGTCCAATTTTTATTAAGGTCGCTTGGTTCTATTTTCTCTCTCCATTCTGAGTAAGTAAATTCTTTCTTACAAAAAGTTAATATCTAATCTAATGATGGAGATTTATTAGGTTATGAGCAAGCTAAAAAATATATTGTATCTCTCATTCTTTTTTACAATTTGCTAAATTGTTCAATTTCTTTCTGAGGGTATTCAGCTAAACCATCAGTGTAAAAGAGAAGTATTGAACTTAAAACTAAATAAATTTTATACTTATCAAATTCTGGATATTCTTTTAAGAGCTCTAATGTCTACAAAAATGCTGGACCATAATATGTCCCATTTCCATTTTAAAATATCATTAATTTTAATTATTCCTCAATTCTTAATTCTTCACATTTCATAACAACTCTTGCATTTATATTAAAAATTACTACACTTACTTTAGCATTGCTTTTCCTACTTATTTATTAAAATTATGATTCCACACATTTGATAACTGAGTTCCAATTATTAATCATAGATCCAGAATCATCAAGTATGAAAATGTAGTGAGTTGAACTATGCTACTTATGCATCGGAAGATCATGCTTTTATTAATAATGAATTTCTTATTTTAAATCTTTTGATAACTATTAACAGAACTACTAGCCAATTCCACCATTCCAAATTTCTATCATCTTCTATTTATTTTTTTATTATTCTTCAGGTTATAAAATGTCTTTGAAACTCCAATTCTTATAGTATGCTTTTATTTCTCTCCAGGTTTTAATTTTACAAGTCTCCTTTATTTATATATCTGCATCATCAATTATTTCTTCACAAGTAAAGAGAGATGGAGAGTTTCGGATTAATATCTAATTCATTCCTAGATGAATATAAATTATATATGTACCTCTTAATTGATGACCATTAGTACATTTATGCTTATGATCTTCTTAATAAAATTCACTATCACACTTTCTATTACAAGTGGGGCAGGATTAGTCACAACCATTCATAATATTTTTCATCTCTTCAAATTGTCCATTTAATTATAATTCATCAATGGATACTTCTAATGTGTTACTCTCATCAAATAAAATAGAAATTTATGTTATAAATTCTTCCAAAAAAGTTTATAAGAATTATACAGAAATAATATCCCTTTGTAAAATTTAGTCTATTGGAAGGTTAATTTATTTAATACTCTAATCATATAAAAATAATTAATTTTCTAACTTTTATTATGCGTTCCCAACATCCTAACCTAAAACATATTTTAAAATTTAATCTAAAGATAAATTTTGATTTTCATAGCCATATAACCATTCTTATAGTTGTTAACTCTAGCTATTCAATAGTATTTTACATCTATCTAATAATATTTTTGAGTTATTTTTTATCAAATTTAAGCTATTTTAAACATAAGGTTTTATCTCTAATTAAATTTCAATGTCTTTTTTAAGATTTAATATGAATTGTTCACTATATTTTTTAATAAATCCCCTTTAGTCACTAAGGTACTCAATAATTGATGTTTCATTATTTTAACCTTTAATTATATTCTCTTTTCTAATAATTAGTAATTCTTAATCTAATTCTTTAATTAGCTATGAAGATGTCTTTTGATTTAAATTTATTTATTTATTTACATTAACTTTTTTGTCTTTGTAAAACTATTTGATACAGAGTTAATATATTATTTTTGCTTATTATTTTCCTAATTACTAGCATTCTTTCCTATGGTTTTTTAATATTGCATTTTCATATTTACTTTTCACTATTTCTTTATTTTCCATAAATATTTTTTATTCTTTCTTATACATATTCCATTTATCAAAACATATAAACCTCCAAATAATAAAAAATGAATAAAATTAAAGCTTTCGAATGAATACTGGACTAAATACAATCCCAAAAAAAGCCAACTCTTTATTAATTTCTTCTAGAGTGTTTTCAACCTTTTTTATTATTCCTTATAATAATTTTCTACTATATTGTGTCACATCTTCATCCAAAATTATTGAAAAAATATCATAACTTTATTACTGCAATTTTGATTAAGAGAATTATGTTTTATCGAATTGTTTTTAGATTATATCATAAATAATTAAAAATAATTTATTCCATCCTAAATTTTCTGTCATTATTTCTACAAATATAGATGGAAACTTTTATTAAAAATCCTTTAAATCTTGTTGATTCTTTTTTTAAGATATTATAAAATTAAACAAACATCGATAATTAGGCTTTTTTATACTCTCTTTAAATTTTATCGAAACATGCTCTTTAAGGATGAAATATAATTTTTTATCATCATCGTTCATCTATTTTTTTTCTTTGTGGAATTTTTTTAATCCTGGGAAATGTTATTCGATGTAATTCAAACTAAAAATATTGATTGGTTGGAATTAAGTTTTAGATTCTTATAATGAGTTTATTAGGTTATCAATGATTTGATTTTATTAGGTTGAGCAATATGGTTATTTAGTTTACATTTAATTACTCAGTTGATTGTGGCTACTTTAGTAAAAGGGATTAGGGGTAGCTTTTTGGTAACTTTGTAGATATTTTGTATTTTAGTAAGTTGTTTAATATTGCGTATTTTTAAAATTAGGAGTTATTTTAGTTGTAGTTTATTATACTGCAGTCTTATTATTTTAATAAATTTTTTCAACAACATTGTCAGATAATTTCTTTGTTTCTAATGAATCACAGTTAAATTAGTGTTGATTATGTCTTTAAGCAGAGGTTTAAAATTTTAATGGAGATTTTGATAAATGTAAATTAGATTAATAAATACTATCTTACTATTAATATACATTAGGTTATACATTAGGTAATTAAATTTATGTATGCTTCAATATTTTTTGTTTGTAATTTTCATTAATAATTTACTTAAATTTTGGAAAATCCTCTTTAATTAACGCAAATAATTCATTTACAATATTTTAATCAAATTATATCGGTAATTGGTTCAAAGTTGTGAATAATTCTAAAATTTCTAATTATTATTTTTCATCTCCTATTTTATCTTTTATTATTTCAGTTAATTTTTATTTTAAATTTTCTTTTATTACACTTACAATTTCTTTTTTTTAAATGACTTAAAAAGTAGTCTCCTTTTCTAAGTACTTCCATGGATCAATAAATGGAGATTTAGGCAGATTATCTAGTCTTTTTAGAATATCTTCTTCAAAAATTTGTTAAAATAATTATTTACTCTATTAATTAAGAGTATTGAAAGAAATTTGTTTAAAGTCTTTCAAAAATAGATTGCAAATTTTCTCCATTTGATTCTCTTTTTGTGTATTTGGATCTTAATTGTTTATTTATCTCACAAAATAATCAATTTAATCATCCAAATTCTCTGTTCTATACTAATACTATTTCTTATATTTCAAAAAACAGTCAAATAATTTTTTTTAAAATTCTGTGTGTAAATTTTCTACTTAGAAGTTGGATGATTCTACTAATTCATTCCAAATTTAATCGAATAGATTATTTCGTTAATTTAAGTCTTCTTGCAATTTTTTTAATTAATCTGAATCATTTAATATCTAATTGACAGTTTATTAAATTTTGGCAGGAACAAGACTATATTGAAATTTTCTTCTTAATTAGTGAATCTTTAACAAAATTATCAAAGATCCTTCCAAGCCAATGGCATTATATACTTCTGCAATATTACCTTCTACTTTTTTTCTAATTGCATCTGAAATAATTGAATATGAATATTCCTGTTATAATTCATTTAATATCTCATCTTTCTAATTTTAACACTATTATAAAAAATCTTGTTAAAAATCTTTTTACATTTGATTATAGTTTTCTAGTGAATTTTCAAGTTCGCTCTTTGCTTAAATCTATTAAATTATTGGATCAAAATCTTGGAATTTTTCATTTGCTTTGCCCATTTTTTCTGTTGCAATTTTGTTTATGGTTTCATAATCTTTTTACTCTTTTAAATCTGAAAACTCCACTAAATCAGGTAATTTTGATACTATTTCCCAGCATTCCTAAACTTTTGTAATAAAAGCATTCCAAGTTAAAATTTCATGATGATTGTGTCTTGTTTATTCATACTTACTGATAAATTTGTTTATTATATCTATTCCAAATTATAATGCATTTTTAGAATAATCTTAATAATTAATTTCTTATTTAATTACTTAATATTAGTTTTAGCTGGAATCATTATATTATTGCCATTCTTATGAATTTGTTGCCATTCCCAGGATATAGATGTTCGTTTTAGTTATATCTAAATTTTTAACATAATCAATTTAGTTTTCATCTTCCTCAATTGAATTTATTTCAGAATTTAATTTTAATCCAATGTCTTCTATTTGTTTTAACAGTTTATATTATTCATCTCCATTTGTCTAACTATTTTAATTGAAACACCAAGAAAATTATTTTAA